>NMRB01000722.1:23697-57855 GCA_002633025.1 Notospermus geniculatus
GCACCCAATACATCATCACTAGAGGCCTAAAAGGTACCACTTAAATATCAATTTCGCTTTGATGTTTTTTTGTAGGCATATTAGCCAATAAGCAGATTACCCAAACCACTGTCCAACAATGATTGGCACACAAATATAATCACCAAGTAGTACAGAAAAGTCAAGAACACCCAGTCCTTGTGCAAGGATTCCTATGAAAATTAGTCCATTCCACCCTGATTTACTCAAAATATCAACAGAGTTCTAAGTAAACATAGAAGGAGACATGGGCAAAGTTACAATGAACACACCTCAATAGATTTTTTCAGAAGTGACAGGAGTCCATATATTATCGTCCTTATTTCAGAATAATTCATCCGTTCAGTCTAGTCTAACCAAACAGTGATTTGTAGCACTTTACACCCAATAACACGGGTTATTTATTAAACCAATGACAGCAACAGTGACAAGGCGTACTTGCATAAAAACCAAGTGAAATATCCCAGATGAAAAATGGTCAGAAGTTGGCGATAAATTGTGCGATCTTGATAAACAGACGGAATGGGAGGTCAATATTTCATCTGCCTTAAACGTAAGTATACACACGTTCGCCTATTTGTTGTACGCACTGACAACCAGAAGGTATGCGAGAAATCATATGTGGCAGCAAGAAAATGTTCACCCATGCTACTCTTTGCAGGAAGCAGCCCGGTAGTTATGTGTAGGATTTTCACAGAAATCCGTTTAACTTTGGGCCCCAAGTTCTCAATACCCTCCCCCTCACTCCGACCAGTCAATCAACTTCAGTGTTCACGTATATATACGTTATGGCCATTTGTGCTACAACATATATCACGTTATGGGCAGTGAGAGAGTTAATCATTAAACTGAATCAACTGTCACAGGCAGGGAAGGCATAGGCCTACCTATATACATCATACACAGGGCAAAAACCTTCAAAAGACAAGCCTAATGTATGTGTACATAATGCACATAAGAAAATACACAAGAACATGTGATATCAGAAAAAGGGCAAAAGGACAGGAAGTGACATCATCATTTCAGGCCCTCAAGTTTGGGGTGGGAAATTCAAATTGCATATGGGCCTGACATCTCTTGGCCAGTGTGCCAACCATTCTTAAGACACAACAGTGGTTTATATAACAATCACAACTACCTTTACATGTATATAATGTAGGGAATGAGAATTATACATCTGCAAATTTGCAATATTCTCAATATATTGTATTTTTCCAAGAAATCATTCTCACAAATCAAGAGTTAATAGCACTTGGGTTCACATACACCAAGTACATTTTCAAGCAGCAAGCTGCCTACTGCGAACTGCATAAGATCTCTTCTCCACCGTCTAATTCCATCTTGAGAGATTTTATTCAATTGGATAGAGACAATTAGAAATAGGATGTCATCGTTAAGATCGAGTACATGCTCAAGGTCCATTACTTGGAAGACATGTGGCGTAGGGTGGATGATATGAGAGCGTGTCATCGTGGGTATTCGCGTCAACAAAGCCGATCATACTGCGTCATTTTTTACGAAAAACAATCCAGAATGAACTGATCAATCGCTGCACGGATACGCAAGCCACGGACGACACGCTAGGTAACGCATGATGATCATCTATACGTTTGAATGCACGTCAGCCTAGTTCAACTCGGTGCATTGTACTCAATCGTTTGACTGGCTGTATAGCCTAACTGAAGAGCCAGCATTGCATGAACGCAGAGAACGCCAGCTCGGTCAATGAATAGAATCATGCTCTTGTATTGCTACGACAACCAAACTGACTCGGATGTTGAGGCTTGCGTGGGTCACTTAGGCACTGGAGAATCCAAGACCTGATGTCGGGCCTTAAAAGAGCTAAAGCCTTGTTCACACTGCAGGCGCTGTGTTGCGAAATTTTTTGCGCCTGATTGTTTCCACTGTTAAGCCTTAGTATAGCTGTTTACACTTGCGGTGCGACGCGATGCGGTAAGAAGCGGTAGGACGCGATGAGCGATTTCCACCGCCCCCGATCGCTCCTGCAGTATTTTTCTGCGTCGAATCGCTTGCCGTGTGAGGAAACCGGCGTGAGGATACCGGCATATCTGGCACAATATGAATGACATGAATGATGTCACTTCCGCTAATCATGACCACCGCACGTATGTTGCGCCGCGCCACGCTATGTCAAAACTGACACCGCTTGGCTATTTTTTCAACGTATCGCACCGCGCCGTCAGTGTGAACAAGGCTTAACATTGCGTAAATTGCAAAGAAGGCCAGTTTGGTCGGTTGATGAACTGTCATGCTCTTGCATTACTAGGACGACCAAACTACTGGGGTGTATCCGTGGGGCTTCCAGGGCCTGCAGATTACCAGAGCCAAACCTGCCACTGCCATAACGCTGTCATTGCGTAGCACAGACTGTTGCCCATGGCTGGTCTGATAGTATGACAGCAGTGCTCGTAATGATCAATACATTCATGGTCTTGCGTCACACAGACAACACAAATCGCTGGGATTCGATGCTCGCTTTCGGTATACACACATGCTGGCGTTATAGGCCTCTATATCTCGACATCAGGAGGTTGACTTGCTGTTGAAAGAATACGTACAAGGTCAGAACTGGTCCACTTTCATCTTGCCAAAGACAGCGCGAAATGCGCCTTAACAGCGTGAAAAGGTGACACATACCACCATGATGGCTGAACACAAACATCTAGGGTCACACGGGCTGGAAATTCTTTATGCAGCGTAGTGACAGATGTCACAAGATGTGTGAACGTGACAATTCAACTCGCCTCTAATGACTGAAGACTGCACGCACTCAAGTCTTAAGATAATTTCATCCCCGTAATTCTCATTTCTTACACTACATACATGTACATGTACAGGATTACACCAGAATCCTCTACATCATTACGATATAAAGTCATGTGATTCCGTCGCCTCTCATGTGACACTCCGTCCATCGGAGCGATTAAGACAATGATCATGTCACAGACATTGATTATACTATGAGACCTGAGAATGCGCCATGATATCGTTCTAATCTGAACCGAGTGGCTTGACCCGGCGCTGACTGACGATCCAAAACTTGCCGGAAGAGCCAGCCCTCGTCTCAAATTTCTCACGGCAGACAGAGGGTTAGGCCACAACCTGCATATTTTTCTCCGTGCATCATCCACACTCAGCATTTACTGCAACAATACCACGGACAGATGTTGAGCGGCGCAGGTCTCCAGATAATAACAAACGCAGCAGTCCCTGATCGGTGGTCGAGAACACAAGAAATTAATAACAGTGATACAAGCATGAGATGAAATGAGCTGTTCAGAGAGAGCAAGGACGTTTTACGGTGCAGGTTGGTTTAATTCGCATTGACACAAGAGAAAAATTCAGCTATTTTTTTAACCCCTTCACTGCCATAGACTAGAATTCTGGTCTGGTCCAAGACGTTAGGATGCAACCATGGCGCCACGTACTCTAACTATGAAGTCTCGCAATACTTCTTGCCATCTTAGCACACTGGCTGGATGTTGCAGATGATTCAACAAAACAGTTGTTTTGGCATGTTTGGTGCTGTAGATTTATTTTCCTTCCTGTTCTATGAAATCTACAGCATTCCCAGATGAAATGCCCAACATTCCCCTCTCCGCATTCCCGCTATCAACTCTGACCGACCACCAACATGATAAGTTCGATCAAGAGATATCATTGTTTAGACAGACACCCTGAAAGGAAAACACGGGCAAGAAAAAAGGAACTTACCAAACTTCCGACTGTAGCACCATTAGGATATGGGTAGGGCGTAACAACATACTGGCCAGGGATTGGCCCTGGTCTGTCATGGCCATGATCTGATTTACCTGAAATTGACAAGGAGGGACATTATACGGAATGTATAATAAACTGGTGATAAAAGGTAAATTTTAACTCGTCTTTGAAATCTACATGTTCAGATGATGGTCTTTATTGACTGATCGAGATCCCACTTTGATTGTAAAGTAAACAGACAGCATTGCCACTCACTGGTCTTTTTTTTCTGAAACGCCCTATAGACTTTGTAATCATTTTAAGTATAGCGTTCCTCTGGCTTTCCATTAAAATAATATTAAAAACATCCAACAACCAAGAGGGGTCTCTCCATAGGGAAAGGAAACTTACTCCCATATCTCGTGCATGGCCGTAGTGTATACTACGTCCCTATTTACATAGTTCAAGTTGGACGAACTGAATCGCCTAGCACGCCTCTAAAGAGGTCCCAAATGTCCGACTTCTAATCAATGCTGATTGCCAATCAATATAACCGGACATCAGATACGGCACTGTCTCCTCTTTTCAACATCAACCGTGCTGCTGTCGCATGCAAACCAACCGATATGAAAGTCCCTACATAATAGTCCCGGCTTGTCCGTCATTAATTGTTTATTCAATCGAAATCCCTGCACCCGTTGACCGAGCGCTGAAGTCCATACATCAATTTCCTGACTGTTTGCGTATTCAGGCATGTCGAGCTGTGATGCGCATTCTCAACAATAGAGAGAAGGCACACCTAAGTGGGCCACAGAAATCTCAAGAGAGATTTTTAGATAATTACACATCCACAACTGCATAGTAGAACCTCCCTAACAAGGATATAAGGAGTCATCCTCTGGTTGATTAGGACAACTTCCAGGAAGCCAGCGAACTCAGTAATACCCCTCTAATATGGACATCACTGGACACACAGGGGTCTGCATAGAGATGACCAACTTTTGACTTAATTTGCAGTCCTTAATGGAGAGACGTCCTCATACAGAGGGAGGTACCATTGTAGAGCAGCTTATGAAATATCTGCCTATAAAGTTTAAGATCAGTCAACTATGTGACTAGGCACAGAAATGATTGATCACTGGAGACAGAAGCCATCCTCGCTTCTCTTTTCCGAGGTTGCCTGGGAAATTCTGCTCCAAATTTAGAAGCCTGCTCAGAAAGTGTGGCACCACGACATCATCCTTTCTCCAGCAATGAGGAAACAATACCCCAACATGACTTAAACAGCCTCATATTCTTTCATACCAGTGACGGAGACCGTATAATACAACAACGCGCGAGATTAAAAATTGATCCCACGACCAAAAGGCCAGGTAACAATTGTCGATACTCCAGCAAAATACGGATCGCAATTCAAACCATAAAATCACAGACACCCTAATCCAGTAAGGGCTCCCAGTGGCAGTATCACAAGATAGCAGATTGGTATCAGATTTTTTTTCAGGAGATAATACCTTGAGTCTATTACATCCTTTAGTATTGTTGAATAGTACAAATGGTCCATTAGGTGGAACTAAGCATAGGGCAGGTTGGTGAAAAATGACAGGAACTGGCAACAATAGACAATAGAAACACTGTGTACCATTACCTGGCTATTCTTGGGGTTCTTTACACAGCGAGCTTGGCTTATTGACAATGCAACTGACTAGTAATGGCACAAGAGGCAATTGAAAATGATACAGAGGATATTTTCTTTTCCCTAGGCTTGAGATGCAACATGAGTTCGTGCAATAATACCAGGATACAACAAGCAGTAATGTAAACCTTTGAAATCTACTGGAGCTGTCCTTTACTAAACCTGACAGGCGGCGCTGGAAGAATAGATCCATTGGACTTTTAAAGTGGCAAGAGAACCGCCTGACAAAGCACCCATACAGCACAAATCTGACATCAAGACGCGACGGGGAAAAAACGCAATTTGAACAAGACATACTTCCGCTCATCCCCAATGACATTAATAACATAAATAGTTTAGAAAGCACGAAGGTGTCTTATACCCCTCCTGGACATTCACGTCACCAGTGCAGACGTTTTCATCATTTGTGCAAACTGCCTGCAGCAGACGTAAAATCAGATGAGGTGCTTCATCCTTCGCATTGGAAGCCATCAAGAATCCATTTACCAAAGATTACAGAATCGAGCATAATAGAACCGAGGCCAATTTTTGTTCCCCTCGAGTCATCATGGACACCAATATTACAAATAGCCCAGTTCATGCGTATCAACCTCGCATAAGACCTGAGGATGTACTGTAATTTCATAATAGCACATTTCAGGTGCATTACTGGATTGCCATAGTTTCGTAAATGGCCGATCATCCAATCAAAATATAAAAGGTATTTTGTGCGCCTTGATGTGTGATGACAGTTATCTGAAGGCTGACGCCGGCGCTATTGAGGTCACTCGGCATCGCCACAGGAACCTGTCATCGATTCCTTACTTCTCTGATTTGGGCTGAGGAAAACTGAGATCTTCAATATCTGGCATTCGGAAACAAAATCGCTGATACTACGAGGCATCTGGTACAGGAAGGTATCTCATTGAATGACATACCAAGTCATTTACTTTCCGTGGATGTCAAGTATTACTTGATCTTTTGTATCCGTCTGAAGGCCAGATGTAAACCAGTACACCAACCTCAGGAGAGGAAGCCTGAGCAGGAATCTCAGGTACAATAGGCGCTGTCAGCGAGTTGACCACTAGGTGTCACTACGGCCCAATTCAATGCATGTAGCGGATCCATTCATTCTTGACCGAGCACCACTCACGTGGATTTTCCTGTGTATTGGTCCACTGGAACTTTGCTGCCACCTTTTGGCAATATGCGCGGCTGACTGCTCCTATTACATCTGACGGTACCCTCTCTAGCCACACCATTCAGAAAGAGGGTAACGCAACCTGTGCAAATGGAGATCGCGACACTGGATCATTTTCATATAGAAGACGTACAAGATCCATGTCCAAAATCATGTATGTCCTAAAATTCCTATCTAGTCAATTCCTATCCAGGCCATTCAGAAGGCAACGAGCACCAGTCCAGCCTGGTTTCGTTCGGCTGGACCATGCACCAAGGCATTGAACTAAAAGATAGCAGCCTTGAGAGGACATTATCCAACGAGTCTGGTGCATGTTTGCCTGTGCGGAGACTGACTCAACCAAATGTGTTAATGAACTAATGTAAACTGAACCATGCACATTGGTAACAGACGACAACCCAGAGGAGGAGAACTGCAAACACAGCAAACCCAACCGATGACCAACAACAGAGAAAAGAAGCAATAGGATGATATCCTTCGCTACAAAAAGTAGATTGCTTATTACGGAGTTAGATTCAAATCACATACCATCAGTTATCCTGATAACCGGCATAAAAGAACAATCTAAGATAACCTTGACTCGAAGCGCGCACAAGACGCGCTAGGTTAAGGGGGACGGCTAGCGTAATTGCCACCGAGCCACTTTCGCGCCGGTAATGGCGACACCTGCGCTTGAAGTAACCAATTCCAGTCATCAACCAAAATGCCATTCTCGTTTAGCCGCAGTACCTACGTCCCACTGAGTTAATTTAAGATATCAATGGGCTTCAGTCTTCACAATGGAGATTTGCCAATTTCCAATCGTCAGTTCAGATCGATTCCAATTTACAGCGAAATGAGGGGATGTGACCGGCAAAGAAAAATATTATAATCTATTGACAGCACTCTGGGAAGACATTGGCGTAAGAAGTGCAACTTTTATCTGACATTACCAATGCCAATACGGCATCATTGACAATTACGTTCACATATTCCACGACAGTGTCACTAAAAATACAAATCGTCATTTCCAATATGGAAGTTGACATCCTCATCAAGAAGACAGCAGGGATCATTCTCAATTTACGCCGAGTGCCACGTTCATATTTGGGATGGCCACATTTTCTAAATGGGAGCTTAATGCAGATTGAAATGACATTGAAATCTGTGATAATTAAAGAAAGGATTTTTCAATCTTTACCGGGTATCGAGGCGCGACTGTATCAGAGTATGATCAGGTATGGTGTGGAAGTCAATAGAAGCAAGTCGGGATGGAAAAATGATGAGACAGTTTATCTGCATGGAAGAAAATGGGAATTTGAATCCATCGGAGGAAAGGGTGCTGAATCATTCTGTGTTATCCACTGTCACTTCACATTGTGCAAGGCTCTCCACACACTGGTTATTGTGATTCTTTGCTGATATCAACACAATAAGATTCTGATTGGTCAGGCAGTTGGAGAGAGAATTCTCATGTGCTGTGTTTCACCCTGGCTGTACAGTTGCCTAACTGATAGTTCTGAACATCAAATCATTGGCATCCAGCAATGATCAGGCTACAGATGACCCACTGGTGAATATTTTAGACCCTTTTTAGTCCTAATCATACATGGGTCATGTCATTCTTCCACGCAACCAGAAACATGAGTAAATAATAAACTAAGAAGTCTGAATCAATGGACATTATGACTAAGTGGCAGTTCATTTCCTCTAGTGATCTCCTTATCAAAATGTTGAAGGGCAAGGGTAATTAATTCAACATTTCGATACAAATTTACACTTTCTTCTGGGCAAAGTACATGGTTTTGTGCACAACATACCACAGGAAGTAGGCCAGATAATTTGACTTCATGCATGCATCTGGTGAAGCCTTGCTCTCTGATGGTATAAGAGTTATTAACATTTCTTCTAACTTCGTAATCAGCGTGGGTGCATTCCGCAGCAATGTGAAAAAGACAAAGTACGGAAAGTGTGGAAAAGAAAACAATCCAATAAATGCTGACAGCTTCAGAATCAGGCAAAATGATCTGATCATATTCTTGATTTGACAAAATCAGGAACCACTTATTCAAAACTGAATTTCTCCCAGCACCTTGAAAAAAGTAATATCATTTCAATGGCAAATTACGTAGAATACTGCTGTATTTATCAATACCTCACCTTTGACCTTAGGATTTGGCTTTTTTTTCACTGTGTGACCATTTCTCTGACAAAAGGGGAAGCATACAGGGATTTTTCCTATTTTCATGGTTCACGTCAACACCATCGTGGTTGTTTGGGTATCCAATGCTTCCCTACTGCTAAAAACTGAGGCATTGACCATAGATATCAAAACAATTGCCATCATTTTGGACGCTGCTTGTGATCCTGTCTGTCTGTCTGTCTGTCTGTCTGTCCGTCCGTCCGTCCATCCATCCGTCCGTTGTACAATCATCCATCTGTCCAATAAGGTCTGTCTGTTTGTTGGCCTGCAAAGCTCTTCAATTCACGGGTCTGTCTGTCTGTCTGCTCATCTGCAATATTTAATTGTCTGTCTGTCTGTCCATCCATCCATCCATCCTCAATATTCTTTGAAGGTCTGTTTGTCTTCCACTTTTTGTTCATCAGAATTAATAGATTACATACTTCAACAACTTCAATACAAATATATTGCAGTCAATCAATTCAATTATTCCAAGAGAAAACCTGAATTGGAAGGAAAGTGCACAATTTCAGACAAAAAATTCTTACTGTTGTCACAATAGGACAAAAAATACCAGCTGCCTCTTAACTGTCATCAACCAAACACTGATTTCCCTTCACTAGCCTTTTTACGAGCAATACTCCATATGGCAGTACAGCTGAGATGTAAACTACACAATGCCATCATGTACATAGCATGGTCGTAATGTGATTCGTGAAATCTGATCCCAAATGAATTACTAGATCATTACCAGAGGGTAATCAGTCAGTCTTGCTGCAGGATACTACATCAGAGAATCTATTGTACGTTATTGATACTGCAATACGCCGAGATTTTCTAAAACCAATCCACTGAGGATGAGGGAAAAATCATGCAACATAAAAATTTCTATAGGAACTGAAACCAGGAGAGGCACAAAATGAACTCGCTGTTCATCTCTGTAATCCTTCTTCAATGAGGAGTCATTGTCCAATGGGGAGCATGGATTTTGTGTCGGGGATACGCGGAAGGATGATTGTTTTTTAAACCGCAATCAGAATAATTCCTACCTGCCCATCATGCAACTTGACATGTCCTTTTCACGCCTCTCCAAGCGGCATTCACGCTTTTTTCAAATCGACAATGCCCGATGATTTTTCTGATCTAGCAGATACATTGCAATATTACAAATGGTTCCATGTCCGTTAATCCAACTTTTCTGGCCATCCTGACTGTCAAGGCTTTTGCTCCGCATGACATCCACTTCGATTCACTCCTAACAATAACTGTCAGCCTTAACTTGATCAGTGCAGCAAACATCAAGTCACAATCATCTAAAACTACATCCACATTCAGACCGAAGTCATTTCTTACCGGATTGTCACACAATGCTGCATTTTAAAATGGCATGGGAAGCATTTTTTGAAAAACACGCTGTCATTTCTGTGTGGATTAAATCTAAGACTGACAAGGTTACAGGTAGTGTTGATTTCACCCCAAGCTTACCACGGTAACATATCAAATGATGTACAGGAAGCATTGGAAGATGCTTTCCATTGTCATATGGAAATTTCAAAATAATTTTGAGATTTGGAAAGAAGGGATGGATTAAAGTCAGAATTTCAGCCTATTTTAAGGCTATTTTTGATTTGCAAAGATGGTCTGGATGAATGTGCTGAGCCATTTTTTTGCATAATCCACCAGAACCTGAATATTGTTTGCCAGTGGTCATTTGAGTGATAAAAGTTGATGGAACGGTGGATAGCAGAAAGAATCCAGGAATTACAGCTCATCGTACGCAGCAAAATTTTCTGTCAGTTGTGACGCAGTAATTTTGTCTACTGAGTTGAGAGCAGTTGACTCCAACCTCGCTCATTTAATTATATATTGTCTCTAAGAACAATATTTTGTGATTGTGTGTTTAATGTAGGAGGAAACTGGAGCCCCCAAGAAACCTACAGTATCAAAGCGTGTCACCCTCTCTCTATCACATGGGAATCGAACCTGGGGTCTCAGGAGTGAGAGGTGCTTGATGTTTCACTTCTCCATCATGACAGTAATGTAATACATGAAAGAAGACAAAATGATACACTTTTTGCAACTGGGCGGTAGTCATCACATATTTTCATTATTGAGTGGTTTTCAATAGATTATTGAACGGTGCATAAAAGTACACCAACTAGAATGCAGGGAACTATAAATGCTTACAACACATGAGACCTGCCCAGAGGCAAACAACGTATTTTCCAGTTCAATACAAATCGACCTGTAAATGTGGTAGTAAACTCGCTTTCTACTTTCCAGACGGTTATTACCATGGTTGTGGGTGACTCCATGAAACAGGTAAATGCAGCTTGGGGAATGACAATCAATGATGACTGGCTTTGTACAAACATTTACCTCTCTAGACCGACTAAACATTGGAAACCAATCATGATTCAGAATATTCTAGATTTCCTGTCAAAATACAGAAAATGCCATAATTCTAATTATAATCATTGGAAAAAGTAAGTATGGATTCCCGTTTTTTATGTTCCATATCATATGTGTACATCGCCCAATGCCAAGCCAAACTAGCATGACACAATAAGGGGTGAGTCTTATGTAGGCTAACACTTCTTTTTACAAACAAGTTGAAAGTCGTGAGCACTAACTTGCTCATCATTGCTCTTTGGACAATATTGGGCCATTTGTATGTACTGTAGCAGTGTTCTCTGCATGGCTTTTTGTAAGGGTGGCCACCCTACCTTGGCATTTTACCACCCTACCTTAGAATAAGCCACCCTACCTTACAGTCCAATTTTGTAATGGTTTTCTATTGCACCCCCACCCTATCTTAATTTGCAAAGTAATGGGAAAACCTGGAATTTCAAGGGTACCACCCTACCTTAAGAAATCCTGCGGAGAACACTGTGTAGGAGGAAACCTACACTGTCAAAGAGAGCAGCCCTATCTATCACACAGACCAGGGTCTGACCGGGAATCAAACCAAGGACCTCACAGGTGAGAGGCGATGATGCTTCCAGAGCACCACTCAGAGAGCCGAACCATTTTTGAGGTATCATTTGGCCCCTGTTGGGGTCGAAAATTTGCTAAAAATTTCTGGATGACGACTTTGGTTTTTATATCTGTTGGATTTATTCTATTGACCACCGATTAACTAAGCACTCACAATATCTTCTTGAAAGATCGTAATACAAGAGTCAAGGCAAGGCACAGACTATCAGTCCAAGTACACCACAGCCATACTGTTCACAGACAACCTTGGATCCTATGATGAACGTTAATTATCCATTCAGTCACTGCAGCCTCTTATTTCCCATCACAAATACATTGCATAACAAATCAGCGATAAAATCAAAGCCAATTACACAGACAATGTACTGTTATGTACACTTTAGGTTCCTACACGGGTGTCATTGTCAGCGAAACAATGATCTCGGCAGCGCCAGAATCGGCCGCGGGATATGAGCTCTGAGATCGGCGATGTTCGCGAAGCACTGGAAATGACCTTGTCGTCATGAACCATGGCCCACTGACTCCCGATGCAGCTGAACAATGAAAAGGACCTCGAATTCACTAATTATAAAATCCTACGTTTTAATCCCAAATTGAAATTATAAAGCTGCATTCATCAGGTTTCAATTTCCCTTCCAAATGAAATTGATAATATGATTTGTAACGTGCATGAAAAAAAATTGTAGGATAATAATTGTAGGGGGATAGTCTTCCCCTATTCCCCATGCTCATGAATGCCGCTAAAAAGGGGTCGGATTTCGCCTTCTAATTTTATTATCTGGTACACGTTGGAAAGGGAGAGGTGGCCAGACAATAAAATAAACGCCACAAAGGCAAACCATGCCATGTGCGAGCTTAGAACTTCAATGATAATTCAAGGTTTCGCCACCGAGGTCTACTTACTGCCCAAAAGCATCGGGAATAAAAGGATCATAACAACAATTGACGTTTTTGTTACCATTGATAAAATGTAGCAAATGTGTCAATATCACGGACTGGAGAGTGGTGACTATCGCTGCCAAAATCATCATTTTGAAGTTTTATGTGATGTTCTGGATGTCCATCCTTGTGATGCGATGATACAGTGTACCTCTTCTCTTCACTGAGTCAGTATGTACTCCAATACGCATTTTAGCGATCATACTTTACATCACGATACAAGCCAGCTCACTTCAAGCAGAATCACACCACCCATTGCTGTATTCACATGTGCGGTGTATACCTACATCACGTTCACACAGAACGTGAAGGAATAAGATGAGAATCAGTCAAGCCTTTGGTCTCTAATGAAACCAGCCGATAACTACAACCAAAGGGAAGTGTGCACTGCAATGGTTTCATTATTTTTAAGAGAGTGACTCATCCGACGTAACACTCAGATTAATCTTACACAGCCTTAAAGAGTTCTCGTGTAAAAAATCTATAATTCTTCTACCGCACAGGATCAGAGGGAAATAGGCGAGGAAAAAATAATCAAGAAACTGG
Organism: Notospermus geniculatus; assembly: GCA_002633025.1. Taxonomy (NCBI): domain Eukaryota; kingdom Metazoa; phylum Nemertea; class Pilidiophora; order Heteronemertea; family Lineidae; genus Notospermus; species Notospermus geniculatus. The sequence continues at coordinate 36,955 of NMRB01000722.1, forward strand.
GTCTCTCGGATCGACCTCCTTCTTGCATTGATGCGATATTTTGTGGTAAAAAATATCGATTCCGGAGCTGGCGCCAAAAACGGCACTATCAGCTACAGATAACATATATCAATGTACAGCGGAAGGAAACACGAGAGCTCAGAGAAATCCTGGCCTGTCAGAGAGAGTCACCTCTCTATCACATGAAGAGCCAGTCTGGCCGGGATTGCACCTGGACCTCAGAGGTGACAGGCGCCGACGTTTTCACTGTGCCACTTCGACAGCCCTTATCCATCCCAAGGGTGTCCTCAACAAATGTCCTACCGATCACGACAGCACACAAATGAGACAATCCCTGTAAATCTCACTGCGTGGATATCTCCACATCCCACCACACTGCTGAGGGCTCTTCACTGAAGCCCTACACTATCTTAGGATAAATGATCTCTAAACATAACAGCATGGTTGATAACCGTATTGATTACCGTCTAAGTATCTAGGTATTGAATATTGACTGGCAAACTGGTAGCTACATAAGCTGATCCATGTCTAACTATATATTATCCCTTGTGAATCACCTGCACCATTACAATTATTGACAAATTCGATGGTCATACTTTGCCTGCCCATTAGTGATCTCGCAATTGATTTGGCAACAACCAAGTGATGGGAGGATTCCTTGCTTGTCTTCTACCAAACGTGTAATCTGGTGAGGGTAAAATCTTCGACCAAGGTACATGCCGACATGTTTTTCAATTGTCATTGCATTTCAGATGCAAGCATGGAATGGCGTTGGTGATATATCATGCTTCAGTGAACAATGGGTTTTGTGATGGTAGATAGATAGAGTTATACTTTTTGACTGGGTGGCATGGTGTTTGAATGAGAAGCATGACCAGTATGAACTGTTTTGGGAGTGGTGATATATCTATTATATTGACAGTTGGGTGGTGAAGCCGTACGTCAACTATTTTGCAGGACTGACGAAGTGTACCCACTTGTGCAACAACAACACGAGTCATGAGGGGAATGTGGTTGGTGGGGGGATATTTTGTCCCCTAGGACCTCTTGTCCCCGGACATATCCCTGAGGACATGTCCTCCACCAACAATTCCTTGCCAAGGACTTTCCATCTCAAAACATTTCGTCACTGAGGACTTTGTCCCTGGACATCCCCAAAGACAATGTACTGATGAAGGCATGGTTCACTTGGGGTAAGGTGTGAATGTGAAGTGGTGTCACACCCTTAGGTGGGATTAAGTGTATTGAGGAGGTACTCCATTTGATAATTGATAAGTCTGGCTTGTCCCAATTAGGCCTATAAGTATGAGAAGATGGAAACACATCTATAAGCTTCCATTTTGGAATCCACTGGTTTGAGAGGAAATAATATGATTTTGATAATGTCTAAAACCACTCTCAATCAAATTAACATAAAATACTTTGCTGACATAAGTCAAATAATATTTTGACATCAGATTATTTTCGCCACCTCGGTGTTTTCGCTCCTGGCATTCCTTTCTGACAAGTTAATTCCCCTCCCCACAAATAATCATATGTAAATTGGCAGTGACAGTTCAAAACGGCCATTTTAGATGGTGTTCATGTCGCACTCACAATAAGTGATCTATGTTTAGTTGAGAAGCTAACCCTCCCAATTTGCTGGAGCAAAGAGACATGACAGTGCTCTGTTAGCGGGACAATGACATGTCCATCAAAAGTCTCTAAACTGGGCCAGACTTTGAAGCATCCTGTTGTACGATGCCACTATATTTGGCACCATCTTTTTACCTCGTCCCCACGATTGCGATTTCTGTGAAGAAGCTAAGCTTCCTGATGAAGAAACTGGGACTGTCAAAAGAAACTGAGGTTCATAAGATTTGAATAGCTCTCATGGGGGAAACCTGCCAATGACAGTTCTATTCAAATGTCTTTTTGTCTGAAGACAAGGCAGCCAGTGAGATGTGAACGCAGCTTCGCAATTTAAGTTTTCACGTCTCCCGTCACTGGTACTATGGTCTATTTCCACAGGAAATAACACGTCCTAAGAACGTAATCAGCTAGTTGGCAGTGGTTTTGGAAATTAATCACTCTTGGCTATTTTTGATTAACTAGATGAGAGGCAAGAAAGGTAAATGCATAAGGCGATGCCATTTAAGTTGCGCGTCAGACTCTAGCATTCTACACGGCAACAGTACCTGAAGGACTTCATTCATTGGTCAGAAGAAATGGTTATTCACTTTTTGGCCGAGTCAATTATCAGTGACTTTTTTGTCGTGGGGAGTGTTAGAGATGGCTTGCTGGTAGGCAAAGTCTTCCTGAATGGAGGCTTAGTCAGCGGCCACGAGGATGTGAATCCCGGGGTCATTGGTTTATATTGATGCGTTATGACAAGCGACAAGGAATTCTGTGGGAATTTCACCCCACAGACTGACTATAGTTGTCAGTGCAGCACACGACTGGCCGCCAACTTCGGCGTCCAGAGGCATTTTTTCGACGCCAATGTCCGAATGCCAGAAAAATTCTCAATGTGCTACAAATGGAATCTGGAGGACACCGCCACACACCACTGAACTCCAGATATCATATGTTTCATTTTGGACGCCTGTGAACTCCCGAAGCAGCCAAGTGTGCTACCGATGGCAGCCAGACCTGGAGTCAGCGGCGAGGCTTTGGCCAATCAGCTTGCGTCTTGATGTCACATGATTTCAAAATGGCAGCGTCAATGGCCCGAAAAGATGCTACTGAACGCCAAGTTTGGGCAGGTCTGCTCTCACCAGGATCCACTGGCAGACAACTCTGGCGTCGAGAGGCGTTCAGTCGAACGCTTCTGGACGCCAGATTTGGTGGCCAGTGCTGCTAGCTTTAGGTGTGGATGTTGAATGGCTCTGCGCAGTTGAATGCATACACAAATGGCGAAGGGGATGCTGACCATTGCAAAATGATCAATGATGTTTATCACATCAAAAACCAACATCAAACAAGCAATGCTAGAAAAACGTGATACGTATCTTCAAATATAGTTAAAACAAAGTAAAGACAGAGGCGTCATGATGAGTTAATATTACTCAAAGAATTTGAACGGGAAACTTGGAAGTAGTTGGCCGTAATTATCAGTTTAATCACGTCATCATCCAGGTCACCTCTAAATCTGAGCCCGGAAATGTTTTGCAGATACCAATAAATCATAGCCAGGAACAAAATGCAGCTATTTAAAAGCAAGATATCAAATTCACGCTTAAATTCGATAAAATCGCTTTGACTTGTTACTTTATAATAAACTTCCATTATTTATTTGAAATGGAAAGACGTAAACTAGCAGATATATGTATGTGGTATTCACTTTTTTTATGAGAAAATTTGACGCATTGAACAAACATAAACAGCAACATTGTTTGTAGTGATAGCCGGTGTAAATATAGACGTATCATTAAATTGATTTTGTCCCGACTATGCTACACATCGATACTAGAATCTATAAATAGAAACAACAAAAGAACACTCCAGGAAAATACCTGTGCGGCTGTAGATTTGCCAGTAGCGTATTTAGGTCAGCTGAGATTTTCGCTACAATTTTCCACAGGTCGCAGCGACGTGGAATTGCCATCGCCACACCCTTTTGGACTCGAAGGATCAAAGCGAGAGCATTCAACTCGAAAGGTGAATTATTCCAGAAAATGTCAGCCGAGTCATGCATGTTGTTCAAGACGGGCGGCTGGTATTGACTTCTGACTGAAAGTGCTTCGGGGAAGTCGGGCATATTGCTCAACATAATGTTAGTATGTTGCTTCAAGCCACAAAAGGAAATGGCATCAAGGACGTCACGAGTTTTAAAATCGGAATGTCAAACGCATTACACGTATTTTTCAGGAGTTTGTGGAAGGTGGCATCAACACGTCTCACAGGATTCTCACAGTGATCAAGAAATGCCCTAAGAAGTCGTCATGAGATAGATTCAATTACTAATATCAACATCATTAAATTCTAAGGGATACTATCGATTTCCTAACTTTTGCCCAAGAAAAAATTCAAATCTGACGTTCCAATAACTCAGGGAAGAGTTATACAGGTGAAACCACGCTGTTTTCCAACAGAACTACATGTACTATGTAAGACTTGATCATCTCGTAGTCTTCTGGCCCTGAATTCTTTATTAAGTGCGAAGTACTTATTCACAAATTGCCTTTATAAGCACTAATAGTACAAAGCTCCACCTACACAAATGAGAAACAATGACGTTTTTCTGGACAGTTTGAAGTGTTGCCTGAGCATGAAAATACAGTGGAACCTCCCTTAACGGACACCTCTGCCAGGAGGACACCTCTCTAATCAGGACAGCGATTTTCAGTCCCAAACTGGTCATTTCTATTCATTTCAACCTCTATAATCAGGACACCTCTTAATTAAGGACAGCATTTGTCAGTCCCGAAGGTGTCCTTAATAGAGAGGTTCCACTGTAATAGTTCAGAGTCAATATAAAGCCGTTTCAATTACGCTTTGACAAAAAGTCACATGCATGCTTGTACATATTCCTGCACCCAAAGCATGGTCCCCCATTGTCATACTGGCTTGAAACCAGGAAACAAGTCCAGTTCATCACAGATGACCTGTACAAATGTACTGCTCACTGTGGGCAACTTCATAGAACTCAGGCATGCTTAACATGAATCAGAACGCTTGGGCAGATTTCCTTCTTGTTCACTGATCAAGAAACCCCACAAAGGGCCGCTAAGCAGGAAACAATAGAAAGACTAACACCATAGGTATATGTACATGTACATGTATGAAAAGGGTCTCGAGATCAAGTTCAAAACAAAAGAATGAAAGTGTTTTGAATGTTGGGACAGAACAGAGAGTTTTCAGGGTTATATTAGGGGAATGTGGTTGACCAACACTGACAAATTGAAGGAAACAGCCAAAGGTATCAGAGTGACTGTGAACATGCTGGTCACAGCTCTCCACCTAAGATGCCTAGAAAATCTAAGCCATTCAAAAGGACTTCTGATTTCTCAGATGCTAATAGCCCAAGTTTCTGTCAACAATCCCATAACCATGGCAACCACATCAGTTTTTTTTACTTTCTAATCAGAATAATGAGAAAATGAAACACAAACATTTTCAAATAAAGCCACGGCCCATTCATCATGAAGATGAGATCACATTTGAGGCAGATCTTTTCAGCTTCGATGATGTCAGAAAATGAATTAATAAACTAAATGAAATTTCCCTCTTATTCTTCGAACTAAAAGTCACATAATCCGCACTACTAAAGCTGCAACATCACAAAAGGAGGCTAAAAAATTACAGAATAGCATTCCAATCAACACTGATCTAGCAGCGTTTTGGAATGCACGTGAAAAATTCCAATTCGATTAATTTCCTTGGATTATATTGTACATTTGATAACATAAGATGGGATTGTGACTCAAGGCGAAGGTGTACCATTGATTATTACCACCGTTAAGGGTTTTTATAACACGTTATTTAAATGCATACTCATGTGATGATTTCTATGGTTTCAGTGCAATTTTTCAAGGAAATCTGACACCTTTCTGAACTTAACTTTATGTGACATCTTTTGTCCTGTCAGCAGCAGAGAAGGCCTAGAGTCTGCATTCCACAATTTTACTTCTCCAATCAAATGTCCACAAATTTCTCTCTGGCTGCAAGATATCTCGCCGTATCTCATTGAGATGAGGTAGCACACTAGATTTTAGCTCATAGACATGGTTTGTTGACGTTTCTGTTTGTGTGTTACCAGCTTTACAGAGCACACCAACACAGCAGACATAATGTAACTGCATTATGACCAAAACACTAGGAAATCAGCCAGGAGAAGCACTTCCAAAAGTGTGTCGGTCTGGGAAAACCTGTGGAAGTCACTGAGTGATCAACAAGGGGTGTTAGATTGCCTGTGCATTGATCTGCAACTGTTCACCTGTTATACATAGTACATTTCAGTGGTGTGCACGCTTTCCCTCAATGCTGGCGGTGTTGCCTTATGTGGAGGCGTGGGTTCGAATCCCGGTACTGTCGATAGGCATACTGACCAACATAGCAGACCTATGATTATTTACATTTCAGCTACTAAAACGTGCGGGTTCACCAAGACCATTAACACTTTCCTCAAATGCGAGATCCACGGGAGATCCGACGGGTTTTCCTAGACCGCCTCACAAATATCCTTAGTCCTAAGACATCTGTACACAAAGCAGTTTGACATACATACAACAAACTCCCTTACAGTGAATTATGAGATATTCATCAACTAACACCAACCACACTAATCTTTAATCAAACAACGCTCACTGGCTTAAAGTCAACACCATGAATTTTTGAAAAGTTGTCATTTCATTTCTAGAGGGCAAGAAGCTTTGTAGTCAATAGTTTGGTCAATACATGGTGAGACATTGTCAATAACTAGCGTATTAGGATGCTAAGTTGACATGCCATGCTATTAAAGGAAACTTCTCAATAATGCATGAAATTAAATGGCCCTCTCATTTGGAATAGGAGACAGTTATCGGTAGTTAACGACCATAAAGGGATACACCAGTGATACAGATTTACTATCAATGACATTGTGAGATTTAATGCTCAACTTTCAATGAACTGAAAGAATCACGATCAGCAATATATCAAAATGGGACTTTCTGATTTACCCTGACTGGGGGCCTTTTCCAGGTTGTACAGGCCCCTATCCACAGACCTAACTTTACCCACACCTCTCCCACTCATTTGCCAAGGTATCTGATGAAGCTAGCATCGTCTCCCACCAGCCTCAGCATGGCTTCTCCACCATCTAATCTCACTCATCCCCTCTGACATAAATCCTTGCTGCTATTAGGATCAGTCAAGATCATTCAGATGATGCTGACCAGTATGAGAAGATAATCTCATCTACTTGTTTCTTGGCTAGTTAGGCCTTTTAGTTGGTCTGCACGGAACACCCTGAGAGTGACAATGTGTGTCCAATAAGCAATGGTCAGGCAGGACTTGTAGGTGCAAACGAATATCATCACTGAATTGTCGATGATTACCAGGAAGTCAATTTCCAGAATCTTAGCAAATTTTCGACCCCAACCGGGGTGTCATTACACTTCTGGAAAATTTGCTAAGATTCTGGAAATTGACTTCCTGTTTAACATCATTTTGTGTGTCAATTTTTGTGCTCTCTCTTTCTTTGGATCACTGAATCGTCAATGTGGTCTGTGACCAAAAGGGACAGATTATAAAACATTACTCCAAATACTTAAAATCATTTTCAAATGCTCTTCTTAGAAACTTTTCATCACTTGCCTCTTCATTTGGGACAGCATTTGTTACAAGTTGTGCAGACAGCAACTGCACTAAGCGTAGTAAGAAAATCGAAAATCATCTATCCAAGTAGCTAGATCTTCATTTTCTTCTTTTGTTGTCAAAATTGATTTTAAGAATCAATGACGACGCCAATCACTATTGAAGCCATAATATCGCCTCAAAACATCTTATGTAAAGAACAGTCCACGCTGGGGACAAGCAATAACAATTCTGCAGGGAACTATTTTCAAATGTATTAACCCATAGTTCCCCAAAGGAATGTTGAAGGATGCATTATTTTGAGGAAAAAAAACTCCTTTTCCAAAGAAAACTTTACCCCTTGGCTGTCACCAGCCCTGAAGGGTTAGAGACCGACATGGAGACTCGCTGAGACAGTTGGAATTCTGAATGGAACAATGATAAGTACACCTAATTATAAGGGGACGCTGATAAATTTTTTATCAGCATGAATATTCACAAACACATCCCCTAGGTTGATTTTAATGCTTGATAGCGATCACCAACTTTTTTATCTCATGGAACACTATCCCTATCCATCCGGCAATATCTCCTTCAGCATGCACAACATCATGCATCCATCATGACATTTCTTTGGTGACCAGCAGAGAGAGGGGACCCAAGGGAACTGTGCCTACCCTCAGGCACAGCCTACACACCATTGTCCTCCTCATTCTGACCATGAAATCTTTACATCATTGTGGAGCTACAGTATTAGATTAGATCTTACATCTAGCAACTTGGTTCCAACTCAAGTAGGATGACACAGCTGTACATTCTTCATACAAATTGTACATGTATTTTACCCTACCTCGATTGGATTCCAAAACACAATGTCGGCCACTTCAGGTGGGTAAAGTAAATGTGGCATGACCAAGTGGTATGTACTAAGAAAACTGGACCAAGATGGCTCCTGAGACTAAATCATGATTGACACCTGACAAAATTGAAAATCATTAGGTAGAAAAAGCAGCTGATTATTGGTGAATACCCAGCTTCTTGTAATCTTATAATCCACCACTCAGGATTCTGGCACCAGGAAAATAACAAAACTAATAAGCTGTTATATTTTTGACAAATTCTAGGTACTCAGTATTTTCATTCTTATTTGAGTAGCATTTGGTTATGCACTGAAGCTGAAGAATTGCTGTGGGGTGGTTAGAGACCATACTGGGAACTAAGGCTTCTAAATGGAAAGGATTTCTATGGTAAAGTAATACTGGACTTCCATTAGGTAATCTTGTTTTTCCTAGTAGTAACCCTTTCTTTCTCAAGACAAATCCAGCATGAAGCCTTTAGCTTGAGAAGGAAACACTGCAGGTGATTCTGTACCTCACTGAATGATTTCCAAGACAACACATTTTAAATTCCTGTCATGGAATAAAGAAAATAGTGAGCTTAAAAAACAACCTTGCCTTACTCTTTTTTTATGTTCTGCACAGCAATACTGACCAGTATGGAAGGTTGGTGGAGGATGAGGGTTAGTTGACAGCCCCTTGGCAGAGTATTATAACTCTATTTGGATCTCCTTTTCCATTCTATTGATGTATGGTGAATAAACTTGGCAAAAATTCATTGTTTATCTAGCAATCTTTGAGGAAAAGTACCCTAAATCATATATGTTTTCCCTTCTTTTACCCAGCAGATGTTATGGTGACGTGTGGTAGACCTTCAGGCCCAAACTGAAATTGACATGAGAAGACTCTTTTTCTAGAAGATCATTAAATCTATTTTCAAACACTTTGGCAAAAAACAATGAAAAAATAAACAACAAATAACTTGAGATAAAATTAATGCCCAGCATTCTTTTTTATTTTTTGTACAATAAACAGGAGTCCACGCCCTGGAATCGAACCTCAAATAATACGTCATTGACTCCATGCTGTTAAATGCCATTACTTTTTTCAATTCTCAGGTAATAAACACAGAGCAGCATCAATGTATAACTAGGCCGCATCAATACTTACTGACCTAATTTAGAAAATTCAACTAGACCAGGAAATGAAGGCATCATGATATAATTTGGGTTTTAGAGAAATTTTGGGATGTTACATTTATCCCCCTCCCCACCCAAAATTCTATTAACAAGCCATGAATAGTACGTTTTGAGTACAAAATTCTGCAAATATCTCACTTTTGTTAAAACTCAATAGAAGAAGTGATGGTCATCATTTCAATTCACAATTCAGAGTCATAAAGATTGGTTGTTTACTTCAGGCAGCGAAGTCATCAATTTTCCCAAATATTTCCTATTGTTATCTCACGTAACAACTTGTCAACATAATCACATTGAATTCCTCAGCTGTCACAATCTGTCAGTTTTTTACACCTTCTCACATTGAAGTGCCTTGGACATAAATCAGAAGATACAAGATAATCAACAATACTTATTGATTTGATCGACCACTCAATATGGGTCAGTCGATGATATATCATCTAGTCAAGCAATTGTTGTTTTCTCCGCGAAAAACATGCTTTTATTTTACAAAGAGTGACAAAGGGAGGGAAATATATTAAAATCTTAGAGTAATAGCGTGATTGGGATTCTCCTTCACGGCATGGTGAAAAAACAACTTTTATTCACAACAAAATGAGGCAAAATTCCATTGGTCTAGGCCTAATATCAAACAAATTGGAAAGATTTTATTTGACCAGAAATTCCATCAAATGTCAGTGCTTACAATGGACAGTCTCAGATAAAATGATATTCACTCGAAAGAACAGGATTTTTTGAGAAGTGAGCAGCCTATATGATGTATTACATATCAGAAGGAAATCCTTCTCCCCTGCCCCCCACAGGTGCAAGACACTCATAAATTCAGTGAACTGTCAAAGCCTCAATGCATTGTCCCAGCATGTCATGTCAAAATCAACAGTAGTGAAGTACATGCACACAGAAACACTACTTCAAGTCCCTGCATTCCTAATAAGCCGGAAACACTCTTCAGGAATGCAAGTCCCCCCATGAGGAAACAACAGCATTGTGGATGAAATATGGACATGATCATGAGTAAGCAGGAGGTCCATGTCTTCAAAGTGAAGTCTATTTTGAAAGGGGACTATCACATTTACATGCAAGATGGGGTGATAAGTACAAATGAAGGATCTGGAAACCCAGAAGTTCTTGTCACAGAGAAGAATTCTTCACCACTGCCAGGAGAAAAATCCACACTGAAGAAATGGGGCGCCGGGGAGGTGTCACTGTTGGTCTGAAGTGACCAAAGGCAAAGAGATGGAAATTGACCATCTTTTTTAGATTCTGACACAATACTGCATTCTCTTTTTCGGTTCACACTTGGTGGCATACTCAGCAATCACTGTCACTAGTGGATTTAATGCAGTAAGGCATCGGAAAAACCTCATCAAACTCTTTTTGGTTATTCTCCCCAAAGCAGTCATTTCTAATAGGAAAGTGTACGGACTTGCTCAATGAATTGCTTTAGCACTTCACATAACTCGACATGGATCTTCTCACTTCACAAAAGAAAGCATTACAACTTCCTAAATAGATAGGTGAAGGAAAATAGCACTGGAATGGTTGGATAATGTTTGGACAGCCCGAGGGACTTCCAGAGAAGAATAGCCGACAACATTATGGCATGAACATCATCGCTTTCATCCGGAATTCCAGGTGATTCCGGTAGTTCAGAAGCAATTCCCTCATCATATCAACCTGTGTAAGTAGGAATCTGCTGCAACTATCATCCTGAGATTTAGCAGGAGAGAATATCATGAAAATCAAGCAAACAGTCAACATGGTGGACATTGTGCAGACCACACACCGATATTTCTTCAAAACAGACAACTGCATGGGTTCAGGCGAACTGTGCTATTGTTGGGATATTTTTACCTCAGATTGGCGATGGAGTGATCGACTAAAAAAAGCTCTCCTCCAATAGAACAACGCTTGAACCAGAACAGACCAATGGAATACACATGAATGAAGTGAACCCGCAGACTAGGATCCAATAACTAAAAGGATGCACCAAGGTCCAACAAGCACAGAGACAGGAAGATGCTTTGAATTGTTCATCCTTTGTGCCCAATTGGGTCATCCAGCAAGTCCTGCTAACGATGGTCTGGCTCTGACAGTGCAAGAGAATGCAGTGGACCTTTTTTGAAGAACATTGTCAATATTCTAACCTGACCGTAGACTGGGAATATTTGAACAGTTTTGACATTTCAAGTTGGTGAATACATGGAATATACAAAATAACTCAGCAACTCTGATTTGCAGCGAGTATGGCAAAACTTACATGAGCATTTAATTGGGTTTCACACTCTAGCAGAAAGCTCATTAATTGTACTGAAGAGGCTGGATGTATGTATAACAGCAATAAGTACATGAAGTGTGTTGGAAAAGAAACAGATTGAGAAGGAAGAAGAAAACAAATACATGTAGGTTTCATACTGGGTATCAAAAGTGCATTTTCTGGCAAAGACAGCATTGAAACAATTCACTGCATGAAAAAAACTTCCCTCTGACTTTGAAACTATTTATATAATGATTATTCCATAACAGATATCAATTTTACTTTGCCCTTGAGCCATTGTGCCTTGCAGCATCGTAATCAACAGTGAAATGCACATTGTTTCATGCAGCAATTTATGCATGTTCATTTGTTTCTTTGGCTCATCTGTTATTAGGAATATGGGAAACATGGCTCACAAACAGAATATTTAAAACTGTAAATAAAATACATGAAGGGTGTTTGTCCCAATACATACATGTAATTGTTCAACTGCCGAAGAAAGTGCGCAGTTTTTAAAAAAAGACAACAAACATTGCAACAGCCAAGGCTTTTCACACCGTCCAACTTTACAGAAATGTCTAGCTCCCAATCAATATTCAGATTCAGGATATTGGGTACATATTCAGGATGTTCGACAGTTATTTTCAAGTATAACAAATCTGGGATTGATGCACACATTACATAACTCTTGGTTTTTTTGACAAACTACTTTTGAAAAATACTGCTTATTTCGCACACACTGGCCAGGACAGTGGTGAATATATCTGGGCAAAATTTTTGCATATTTTTTTAAATAAAATAAGAATAATCAACTAGTGATAATTACTGTATGATTAATTGCCGAACAACAATGAGGCAATGATGTATGTCTGGCAAATTATTCCAAAACTGGCAGACCCAGATTCAATCACTCGAACAGTGGGTAGGCCTAATGGTAGAAAAAACTGAGACGATTATATTTTCAATTAAAATGAAAAAAATGCTCATCTATTGACACTTTATCACATTTAAATTCACATTTATCAAAATAAACATTTATCAAAATCACTAAAATCACGAAATTATTATTTTTGAAGCTGTCATGATTTGGGTGTTTTTGATAAATGTTAGATGGCACAACTGACGGAGAGCATATGCAGGCCTACATGTCAACTTCAGAGAAAGACAGACACATTTCTAATGTCAAATTGAGAGCATCCTGGCAGAAACCTTCAGCAAGCAGATCGGAGGGCAGAGTGAGTTGGAGAAGTCCTGTACATCAGTGACACCCATCAGACCTCCCGCAAATATTTTGAAATTTTGAACAGTAATATTTGCATGTGATGTTGGAACACATAAAAATATTTAGTTTCAATGCAAATAGACTTGCTGTGCAAATACTTGGTGGGCAATACTCCAGGCATAGAAATGACAAAAGTTTGCATGACAGTACAGATTCATGGAGACCATGAGTTTGCTGGGCTTGGAGTAATAATAGTAGAGAGATCCTCTTTGACCAAGTCGCTACAGCAACATGTAGGGTAAGTGATATGATTGGGATCGAACCCTGGTGGGCCTAATGGCATGAATGGTGTTTATGAGAAGGGAAGCTTAGGCCAGGTTTAGCCAAGAGGATTGGGAGAGTGGAGTTGGTACTTGTAGATAGAATGGAAAATCAATAGCAACCCCTTAAAGTAAGTATGAACACCAACATCTCACATAATTTTAGATCAGTCTCAATATATGGGAATACAATATTGTTTTTCCCATGATGAGAACTCAGACACTGCCCACTATGAAGTACATCTGTAACTGAGCCAGAGTGTGGTCACAAATCTGTCACTTCAGTCACCATAATGTGATATTTTATGACCAAATCTACAGTGTCCAAGGAGCTCAATTGAGATTTACTCACCACCTGGCTGATCAGTGAATAACCCGGTTTATTCAGCATTCACTGGCATTAGTGATTGCATATTGGTTTGAATGTACAGCAGATTAGAAACATGTAAGCAATTTAGCCTTGCCTCAAGGCTAAACACGATTTGCACATAAGGGTTCAGTACATCTAGTGTATTGGTTGGTAAGCACACATTTACGGACTAATCTGTGTATTCATTGGCCACTTAGCCTACATAACCCGAGCCAGCTTCATCAGCTAGAGATAGCCAACCCATCAACTGGCCTCCCAAGTGAAAGATTATCAGATGTACTTTCTAAACAGAATGTGAAGTGCGCCTTTACACCTGGCATGTGTATAGACTTATAGCCAATGCTGCTGTGTACACATCAATACAGCATCAATAGTGCATCCGTGCAGCAGCAGCAGCAACATTGTCTGGTTGTTTAGAAACGATATTTCCTGATCAGCTCATGATCTCGAGTAAGAAGGATCTTGATATGAGATTCACTCAGGATTCGAGAGGGTCTGCCGCGACAGGGTCCTAACTGAAGTACCAACCCCTCTGACTATAACGACCCCAACCTGTCTCTTGGTATCAAGCACATGGTGCAAGGTTCACATCAACACGTCATCCCCTCACAGACCCTTCAACCCTAGGCCAACACAGGCCTACGTAGTAGTAGGCTTATCAACATGTCCCACTAGGGGTCACTCATTACACAATCACTACCCTAGCACATCAGACCTCCAGAAATCCATCATTCGAACCTTTGTCAAGAGCAACCCTGTAGTATTCTGTAACCTGTGTGGTGTATTTTTAGTATTATTTCGCTTTCAAACCGGCTATCCGGGTTCCTTTGAAGCCCACAGCACGTTGGACCAACTAATGTACTATACAATGTATACGGCTAGTGTATAACCACGCGTGTACGGTCAGCATACACTATGTACAGTGTGTGTAGTACTACTCACCGTCCTGTGTACTGGACTCTGAAGATGGGTCATTTTGACCGGGAATAGTGGAACCTTTCTCCTACAATATACAAAACAGGAGCGAGTTAGACAGGGCACAGGTCAATGACAACAGGCTGGAGGGTTTGGGAAGGTTTCAGGGGTCAATTTGATGGGGTATCGGAGAAATCAGCCGTGGGACGCGCCTGTCAAAACGCAACATTTGGAAGTTTTCTTACCTCTTCGCTTTCAGTGACTAGACCTAATTTGTCCTCTGATAAATTTTCTGAAGATCTTTTTTCCTCCTCGCCTTCATCCTTATATACTTTGACCTCATCAGTCGAGGCTAGATCTTCGCCGCCGCTAGAATTCACGTGCGGCATCGCAAAAAGTTAGTAAAAATCCCTTATAGAACGCGCACCACTGTGCAACCACGCTTCAAATCCAATCCGCCATGTAAAATGTCCCCCTGCCAAAATCGGCCGTAATCACAGCTGAGGGCCAGTTCAGACCAATCAACAACGCTCTTACATCCGTATTCGGCCACTGGCTGTTCCTATTATTATTCAAAGTAGAGAGCTTCACAGATCCTACTACACTACTCGGAATTTTTCGACTGCTGATAACATCAAAGGACAAAGCATTCTTTTGATTGACAACCGGGGAGAAGAAATGTCAATCAATTAAGATTAGGTACCGTTAAACCAATCAGAATGCGCTGTGGGCATGCGTCATGAATAATAAAAGCGTAGCCAATAAAACAGATCTGACAACCGTGGCGCGTGTTTGTAGTATAGAGCTATCTGCACAGTATCTGGTTAGATCACTATTTTTTGATTTGGGTGTCGCAGCCGACCATTTTTCACCTGGAATTATTATTCAGGTTAATTCATGTTTCAAAAATGAACGAAATTTTGAAAGGCACGATTTTTTGACATATTTTACAGATATTCTTTATTAATATGGAAATTGTGACTTCTCATTATTTCTTTGATGTTTACCGACAACTATCAGCCGAACAGTTGAAATGGAAATGTTTGAGGAAAATTAATTTGTAAATGTGTTTATTTTGCAAGTTGTGTTATGTTGCATTATTTGGCTCAGGAATACAGTGGCGTAATGGCCAAGGGATTATTACAATATACATCTACAATTTGACATTTTGACGTGACCTATGCTTAAACGCAAGCCTCCTGTGTTTATGCACTGGAGTGGGAGTGCTGGTCGGTCTCTTTGATCTTCGTCGGCGCCTTTGTATGCCCATATATGGGGAGCGCAAATCCAACCCCTGCAAATTAGTCAGTAGAGCCATCTGGTGGTAATTGTTGAAACCCGATCGGCATATGCCTGGCGAACCAGGATGAACAACACCAGGCCCTCGTCTTCTTCGATCCTTGCAGCCAGAAGGATGGTGCCGTCTGGTTGAAATTTGTTTGAAATTTTTATACTCTCTCCTCATTCAATCATTTTAATTGCTGGCAACGTGTTAACCGCTCTACGTGCTAGCCGCTCTAATTTTATTTGTCTTCAGGGCCGCATCTAGATTTTGCAACGGTCGGGGGGGGGGGCGTATATGTTAGTAATTTTGCGAAGTTTTTTGCCATTTTGCGGCGAAAATCTGCATGTTAAACTCGTTTTTCGTGTCATCTTGGGGAGGGGGGGGGGGAGAGATTTGCCATCTAATTGTAGACTTTTTGTTATCGCGTAATGCTGTTCATTTTATGTAAAATTTGAAATGCATTATCCCCAGTCGTATATTCTCCAGTCTGGAGGTCTTTGATGAATACATATAATATTAATATATCTATATTTTAATTATAATTATCATATCTATATAAATAAAGCATGCGTCAAAATTAATTATTATTTACCTTCTGAAAAAGTAGTTCCTATCAGCTTCATAGTGCGTTTTATAATTTCAGCGTTGGCCTAGTTTTTTCGCATGGCCTAGTAGGACAAGGAACCTCGACACAAATTGATTCAAAAGAAAAAAGTTTTCTATTTGAAATCGAACCGATACAAGAAAATCACATAGAGCAATGCGGTAAATTGATACTGTAGAGAATTGTACATTGTATGCCAATATCTTTACCTAACCCCAGGCTAGCAGCAATTTAGTTTTTTTCCTCTAGATGTAATTTTCCTCGTTTCATTTTCAATATATCAATATTGATAAAGTACAAACGTACATGCTGTAACAAGTTTACTGTGATGGGAATTGAAGATAATATAAGATTCAGGGCCCACATTCATAAAACCTTGCTAGCTGGGAATTGAAGATAATATAAGATTCAGGGCCCATATTCATAAAACCTTGCTAGCTTAATCGGTTGCTAGTTGTGTACATTGGCCTGTGCAAACTAGGCACTTTAGCAAGTACATGCAACTAAAATGGCCCATACAGGTGCAATATTATTGTACAATATGAGTATTGATCGTGTGGGCGGCTTTGTGATGGGCCCAGGTCATTCCGTTAGCTCAGAAAGGATCGGACGGAGATGTCTTGAAGACCCTGTTTGTGAGGATGTTAAAGCGCCACTGTCTGTTGGTTTTCTATGTCCTGGCGGCCAACGTAACCTTTGACCTTTCGGCAACCTCGTTTATAGGTTTACAGACGCGATCAATGTACAGTCTTTGACAAAAGTTTATCTCCACCTGATACCTTGAATATTTCAGATACTACTGGGCCAATTTTAACACGGTTTGTTCCACATGAAAGTATATCTTGTTGGTAATATTTCTGCATCAAAGTTTTGGATATTTCGAAATATCGTAATTATGTAAGAACTCATCAGAAAAAAACACTATCAATCAAAATTTTTATTATGTATTTTTTTTTGACTTTTGCAGCTTTGATAGAGTGGAAGCTTCTAAAGACTTTGATATTTCATCAAAATCTGTTGAATGGTTGCTGAGATATGTGAGATTATCAAAATTTCGATAATTTAAAAATTTCAAATTTTTCACAAAACTTTGACATCAGTAGACAGCTCACCATAGACAGAGCTCACCTAAAAATGTAGAAGTATGAAGTGTTGGAACTTTTAGTGTAAACTGGTTAGAAGTTAGGCATGATTTTCAAAATATCAACATTATGATATTTTGAAAAACATGCAATATTTCTTCACAAATAATGCAAACAGTCCCCAAATTTTGTAAACCCATATTCTGAGGTGAGCTTTATCTAATGGCATCAAAATTTCCTGAAAAGCACGAAAATCTCAGATTATCAAAATTTTGATAATCTCGAATATCTCAGTCAGCAACCACTCAACATATTTTGAAGAAACAAAGCCCCAAATCCTTAGCAAATTCCACTCTATCAAAACTGCAACAAAAAATATCACACAAAAATTACAGTAATAAAAATTGATTTTTAGTGTTTTTTTCTGGTGAGCTATTACATAATTACGATATTTCGAAATATCCAAAATTTTGATGCAGAAATCTGACCAACAAGATATACTTTCATCTGGTACAAACTGGCCCAGTAGTATTTGAAATATTCAAGGTATCAGGTGGAGATAAACTTTTGTCAAAGACTCTACACCGTCTTCCCTTGGAGGAATTATACTTGACGTCAAGTACAATTCCTCCAAGGTACCACAGCGCTAATTAAATGGTGGCGAGGTTGATCATGATCTGGTGCATCGGGACGTTGCAATGCACGCTCGACAAAACTGCTCAAATCTGTCTTTCAATGAGCTAATGCCCCCATCACACTGAGCTAGTTCTCAGTACGTTCTTGAAAAATGTTGCCGAACGGACTCAAACTGTGTGCGAGCGGAGTTGACGTAGTGACAACTTTTTACAGTCTTTTTACGAACTTCATGGACGGGCACGGACGGGAAGGGTGCTCCAGAACATCGAGGCATTATTGGCCAACATTACACGTTCTAGTCCGTTTTACAATGTTTTTAGGACGGGACAGGACGTTTTGAGAACTACTTCAGTGTGACAGTACCTTTAGTCATCAATGTCACCAGTGGTTGGTGTGAAGCTGCGGGAAGTCTCTTGTGGTGGCTGTAAACCCTGCCCCGGGACCCATTCCATTTCTCAAGAGAAAAATTTTCCGTTGATAATCATCTGATCAAAAAGAGACCTCATCGTAGATTCACCTCTTCGCAAGTATTGCAAGTTGGATGATTATAGAAAAATGATGGTGGTGGTGGGGGGGGGGGGGNGCCTCTTGTGGTGGCTGTAAACCCTGCCCCGGGACCCATTCCATTTCTCAAGAGAAATATTTTCTGTTGATAATCATCTGATCAAAAAGAGACCTCGTCCTTGATTCAGCTCTTCGCAAATATTGCAAGTTGGATGATTATAAAAAATGATGATGGTTGGGGGGGGAGGGGGCGTCGAAGGCATGACCCCCTACATGCCATCCGCGTTCATGCATTGGCGTCACCTGCGATTGCCACACTCTCCAATTCACGAAAGCGGCTTTAACTTCCACGTTGAATTATATTTCATTCCCAGTCTATATACGTTGTAGGACATGAATTGCATGGGTAGATTGTGACAAACGAACATTTTTTTTTGTATCTTAATTTTCACCGACTCAGGATGAAACCAAATTTTTCTTCCCAATTTGATGTCTTCTGACATCGGGAAGAATTTAGTATTTTGGCTTCTGGCTCTTGATGATCACTCAGGATTTTTCGGAGCAACATCGGGTACCTCTATGCTGTATGGATACGGGCCTCAGGCTGAAGATAGGTTGCGCATGCTTTCCGACTCCGACTCCTATGGCAAGCGGTTTGTCCATTTATTCCATAAACTGAGTTTTTGCTCTGGAAACTTAGTTTATGGGTCCAAAAACTAAGTTTTTGCTCGCATAACTCGGGTTTTGCTCTTGGAACTCATGTTTCAAATCCAGAACTGTAGTTCCAACATCAGATGGACAAAAAGTTAGTTTCTGCTCGGCAAAAACTCAGTTTTATGGATGGTACGGCCAGAAACTTATAGTTTATGCGGCTAAAAACTTAGTCGGCGTCGGAGTCGGGCCGCTGCGCAACCTCTCTACGTGGAGCAGTGCCTTTATTCTTGAAAGGCAGATAATGACAAAACAAAATTTATTTCGTCCTGACCAAGCCTTTGATGAAGGGTTAGTACGGCACTTTAAAAATACGGCCTATTGATCAGAAACCCGTCCTTTTTCCAGAGGCACCGGACCTCCTTCGAATTTTCGGCCCTGCTTGCCTATATTATTCTGGTGCGCCAGTTGGACCTCCCGTCGATAGGTCTGTCCATAGCAAACATTTGCAATCCGCCCAAAACTCACGGCAAAGGATCACACTAATCTGTCCTAGAAAACCACCACAGGTCAGATGCATGGACAACCATTATAGTCATCAAAATCAGTCACCAAATAGGCGCGCTATTTTGAAAATGTTCAGTTTGCAACGATCAATTTCCCCGGTCAATTTCACGATTGAAATTCACATATCAAAATTCAAAATTATCATAAGTGTGGTTATGTCAAACATTCCGGTATTGAGGATATGAACGCGCACAATAACCAGAAGTCAGAGGGCCGACCTCTTAATGTTCTATCAAAACAATGTATGCAATTGTGAATTAATAAATTAATTCTGAAACCATGTGGTGAAATAACGAAGATGTTAGCAAAGTTAGGCAGACCCCCCCCCCTCGAGAATTGTGTAGAATTTGTGGCCTTGTGATTCAATCCATGCGTTGGTATATTGAGGATTTCGTAAACTAAAGGAGCCTATATACCGAACAAATCCGATGCATGGGAAAATGTATAATTTTTTGGAACAATGAACTTGTTTGTAATTTGTAATTTGTGCCGGTGAATTAAGGGGACGAGTCTCTTAATCTAATGATAGTAAAACTAATTGTCAAATGGTGAAACTGATTGTGATTGTGTCTGACCTTAGTGTAACCTCAATATTGTGGATAGATGGAGTTTATTTGTAAAATATAAATGATTGTTTGAAATGGTAATTTCAAAGTACATTCCAGACGTCATGCGTTCGTACCCGATCAAAATGAAGTTAGAAATTGGACGCTCGTTTTGTGGGATGAAGGTTGCAATAAACTCTGATAGAGAGAAATAACCGAACTCCTTAATAACACCTAAAAAGTGTCAGTTATTTTGGGACCGACCTCTACCAATGTTGAACAAACGAAGTATTTTTCAAGTAAAAAGTAACTATAAATAGACTAGAAAGTGAGACCCCACGGACTGTCGTCAACTCGTGGACGTATAGGAACCAAAATAACCGACCTCCTTAGGAAAAATTACACCATAAACTATGTATCTTATTTTGGGATTCAATCGATTGATATCTGGAGCGCGTGGATGTGATCGTCTGCGTAAATGAATGATCAATATTCCAGGTACGCAGTACCAGCTTGACCCCTCCTTTGGCTCCAGTATTGATTGCCACGCCCGGGAAATATTGACGTCACGAATCGACGTTCATCAGATAGTTTTCACTCTCGCCAGAGAAATTTTAGTTCCGTTTCTTGCGTATAGAGGGTAACCTGGTT
>NMRB01000722.1:57947-90337 GCA_002633025.1 Notospermus geniculatus
TTTTTTGTTGGAAAGGGTTGAAGTCACCGATTCTGATGTCAACAACAAAATGAAGGTTATATCCTTCAACAACTATGATGAAGGCAAGGGTTAATTTGGTACCCAAGCAAAAAGATGCACACAAACGCACCGCAGCATAGCAGAGCATCATCTGCACCACTTCAGCTGACCTACATGTGACTGGGTTTACGAGCCTGACCTCACTTCACCATAATCAGTGCCAGATGCAGAGCTCAAATGAGCGCTGGCTGAATGTTTACCATGGATTTTAGGTAGGACTGTCTTCTGACTTCGGGAAGAATTAGTATTTTAACTCGCTCTTGATGATCACTCAGGACATTTCGGAAAGCAGCAACATCGGGTATGCAGTATGGATATGGGCCCGGGTTGAGGGTATTAGCGCCCCCGACTCGCACGTGGAGCAGTGCCTTTATTCTTGAAGCAAAAATAGATACTATTTTTGTTGAAGGCAGATAAATGACAAAAAAACAATTTATTCCCTCCTATGACCAGGAGTGAGTCACTACCCAGGCCTTTGCTGAAGGGTTAGTACAGTGGCAATTTAAAAATACGGCCTACTGGATCAGAAACCGTATCCTTTTTCCAGAGGTAGCAGACCTCCTTCGAATTTTCGATCGGTCCTGTTTGCCCATTATTCTGGTGCGCCAGTTGGACCTTCCGGCGCTAGGCCTGTCCACAGCGAATATCTGCCATCGCCAAAAACTCCTGGGCAAGGAACACGCGTTAGTTACCTAATCTGGCCTAGAAAACCACCGCAGGTCACGCGCAAGAACAACCATAGTCATCAATATCAGTCACCAAATAGGCGCGCTTTCGTCGGTTTCACATTTTGAAAATGTTCAGTTGGCAACGATCAACTTCACGATTGAAATTCACATATCAAAATTCAAAATTATCATAAGTGTGGTTGTGTCAAACATTGAGGATATGAATGCGCACAATAACCAGAAGTTAGAGGGCCGACCTCTTAATGTTCTATCAAAACAATGTATGCAATTGTGAATTAATAAATTAATTCTGAAACCATGTGGTGAAATAACGAAGATGTTAGCAAAGTTAGGCAGACCCCCCCCCTCGAGAATTGTGTAGAATTTGTGGCCTTGTGATTCAATCCATGCGTTGGTATATTGAGGATTTCGTAAACTAAAGGAGCCTATACCGAACAAATCCGATGCATGGGAAAATGTATAATTTTTTGGAACAATGAACTTGTTTGTAATTTGTAATTTGTGCCGGTGAATTAAGGACGAGTCTGTTAATCTAATGATAGTAAAAACTAATTGTAAAATGGTGAAACTGATTGTGATTGTGTCTGACCTTAGTGTAACCTCAATATTGTGGATAGATGGAGTTTATTTGTAAAATATAAATGATTGTTTGAAATGGTAATTTCAAAGTACATTCCAGCCGCCATGCGTTCGTACCCGATCAAAATGAAGTTAGAAATTGGACGCTCGTTTTGTGGGATGAAGGTTGCAATAAACTCTGAGCAGATGGAGAGAAATAACCGAAAGTGTCAGTTATTTTGGGACCGACCTCTACCAATGTTGAACAAACGAAGTATTTTTCAAGTAAAAAGTAACTATAAATAGACTAGAAAGTGAGACCCCACGGACTGTCGTCAACTCGTGGACGTATAGGAACCAAAATAACTGACCTCCTTAGGAAAAATTACACCATTAAAACTATGTATCTTATTTTGGGATTCAATCGATTGATATCTGGAGCGCGTGGATGTGATCGTCTGCGTAAATGAATGATCAATATTCCAGGTACGCAGTACCAGCTTGACCCCTCCTTTGGCTCCAGTATTGATTGCCACGCCCGGGAAATATTGACGTCACGAATCGACGTTCATCAGATAGTTTTCACTCTCGCCAGAGAAATTTTAGTTCCGTTTCTTGCGTATAGAGGGTAACCTGGTTACATGGCCGCCCGACGGAGGCGCTGACTGACGTTTCATTTTTGGAGGAATTCTGCAGGTGACGTCACTTGGGAATTTTATGTAAATTATGTAAATCTATTCAATTCTCAAAACACCGGAATGCATATACAAGGTGACCTACATTTGACCCAGGAAATCCACCAATCACGAAGGGGATAAAAATAGAAACGGCATCACCTGCGCCAGCACCGGCCAATCAGATTCACGAGCGTCATAGGCAGGACCGGTCCTAACAGTCCGATGTACAGTACCAGTCTATTATACTGGGTACCAGTCAATTTTCGACCAGAAAAGATTCTTTTCTGTAATCTCTATTAGAAAGTGCCTGAAGAAGACCCCGGTGGTTGGGGTCGAAAATTTGCAAGATTTGGAGACGACTTTATGTTTTACCACAATAGCAGCAGACAACCACTGTAATTCGGACTCGAGTTCCTAAGATTTAACTCATGCTCGAGGTACCGTAACTCTTCCTTGAAAAAAAAACAAAAAAGAAACTGCTTTTTTGGTAAACGGACCAGTCGCTGGCCACGCCATTTCAACAGACATGGCAGATGGAAAGCTCTGTCAGCTTCAAGCCATCATAGACGGACCTCAATAAAGATTGTTCAAACCTAGGACGTTGTCAATGTCCTCAGTACGCTGCCTCCCTTCTGCGTCGATTTCAACCCAAACAAGAACCATATCTGCGGGCACGGCGGGTTGTCTTCTATGTATTTTATATACATACGTCCATATTAAGGCATTTTCCCAATACACAGAAACAGTCGGCATGAATGAAAATTGCTCATCCACCGCGGCGTGTCGGCAACATCAAAGAAAGATCAAAGAGTGAACGGTCGGCCTAACAAATGGGTGGTTAAGCCCGTTAGAGATACAGGTGGATCTACCGTCTGTTATCTGATAGGGGACCTAATTAACAACTACGCCTCGATGCACAGATCACCTGTAAAATCAGCGACTCTCCACTCATACCCCATCAGAAACATACCATACTAATGGCACAACGTTGATTTTTCTCTAAAACGCGTTAATTTTTTTCCCAGCGTCAAATTTGATTTCGGGCATATCGTGATCGATTTGAGGTAAATGGTTGGTAACAAGATTCGGTGTGCCTCGGGGCTCGTTGACCCAGCATGCAGAGACGGCGTCAAGTGAAAGTGACGCATGCATACTCTGGAGAGTGGTTCAGTTCCGGTTCCCATTTAATCTTGCCACCAGATGACTCACCACAGACGACTTTATCGTCTGCGTTTAATTCGGCTATTTCCTGAAGGAGTAGGCCTACCAGGAAAAGGAATAATAAAAAACAACATTTTATTCATTTTCGACAGAAGGCCTACCGGCGAGGGAATAGGCCTACTATCGCATTGCATGGACTAGCCCCCATCACTGCGTAAAGCCTAGGTCACAAATCCACCGGGCCCCGTACGATTTTCCCCACCCAGCGGCTTGCAGTGGATTTTAGATACTGAAACACGGATCTAAGATGAATTATGCCGAAATCACCTCAATGGATAAGTGGAAATTAGACTGGATCAAACTGGGCACCGTAGAATTTGGTCCAAATGTCTGTTTTTACTCGCCGTACGGGCCTCGGAGTGGATATGTGACCTAGGCTTTACGAAGGTCCAAGAAAAAGATAAAGCCTGCGCCGGAAAGTATTGCGGGGCCGCGTAAACTATGGCGGGGCCGCTTCAAGAGCGGGCGAGAGGGGCAGCTGCACCCACAGGTTAGGTGAAAAAATATATTGCATGACTTTAATTTGCAATTAAAGTCAAGGCAACAAACGAGCTCACCGGGGCGAAAAAAGTGAGGGCTACAGTTGGTAGGCCTAGTAGGCTCCAAACCTTCTCCTGATGACGTTTTGTACCTATACCCTATCCTTCTAATACATAAACCAGGGTACACCGATTTTCCAGATTACAAACCCAAAATAACTAAAATCAATTCTTGTTTTCGCGTTTCAAATCGGCCGCTGCACTTCGATTGAACGCGTCATGCCAACGTGAAAGTAGTGCCATCTTCAGGCGATGAGAGTAACCAGTCAACCACGTGGAGACAGAATAAAGTCGAGAAGCACAATGTACCGGTAATGAAATCTCGATTGTTTAATCAATATTAACATTGATCGCGCAATAAATTTCATAACAATTATTCCTACATTATATGTATGACGTCAAATTTAGAAAAATTCTCTAAATACTTTACTGTAACGACTATTAAATGACAGTAAGTGTTTGACATAAAACCAAAGGAAACATCCGATGACGTTCCATGTATAGCCCACACTTCACTGGACTGGTCAAGATCATACTTTTAGGGATCATTTCTATAGTATGTATCGCTGGGACATCAGGTAAAACTGATCCTGCACAACAAACCACGATGATGAGCGGAAGTGGTTTCTCCTGAGCGTGAAGCAGGTCTTGGGTGCCGCCTTCTGGTGGCTGCCCTTGATCATTGAGGATCGTTCCTTCTCCCTTNTTGTTGTTTTTTCCCCACTTATCTCGTGGCAATATTGAAGGAAGATAACATATTGATTAGTCACTGCAAAATGGTTCATTTTTTCATACTTCCCCGTTTTCATTGGCTCCTCACCCCGCTGCCCCAAGAGACGTCTACTCTCATTTTTTCAGACCAAGAACTCCAGAGTTGGAATTCCAACCCTGTATACTGTATAGAATGTCATTTCCAATGTCTTACTGTGTCTTCATACCTGATGAAGACACAGTAAGAAGGGTCGTGTGCTTGGGTCAGACTTCGGCCTAAACTTTAGCTGAAGTTAGACTTTCTCTTTGCTAGAAAGCATTGGGTGATATGAATAAAGCCCAGCAAATGCCTTTACTTCAGATTTGTACAGCATTGCCAAGTGCTTGTGTATTGCAAAATTCAGGTAAAAGCATTTGAAAGTCTCTTTTCACATGACCCATTGAGAAAGGACTTTAATGACAGTGTGGCTGAAGTCCGACCCGAGCAGACGGCCCTTTGTGTCGGGTCCTCGGACCAATAATAAACAGCTGGGGTGGCCGCATAGAAACTTCGCTAGTGCTTCGACAGCCTATCGGTGTTAAAATGCATGGAAAAATGTACAACACTTTCGGCAGATGGGCTCCGCTAGCGCTAGCGGAGTTTCTATGCGGCTACCCCAGATCTTCAACAAGTGTCGCACTCATTTTCTAAGTATTTCAACAATAGATCAACACGGCAACCTACTACCTATCATCAAGACTTCCACCGGCAAACAGTACAGTGTTGGAATAGATACCATTTTGAAGAGAACAGCCAGGGAATTGCAACCAACGTGTACGGAGAGTTGGAGGGCGAGACCAAATTATGACCACATTTCGACTCTATCTCCATATTCCTAGTCTGCTGCGGTTCCCACACTTCTTCTTCCGGTGCAGTTCCGCCATCAACTTGTTGATGATAACTTAGAGCCAGATACTTGAATGCCATCAGACTGACTGCAGCAGAATAGAAAACTACAAAGAATTTAGAAATACTCTTCAACAATCGTGTGCGTCGACCCTGTCCCTACCTTGTGCTCACACCCACTCGTACTGTTACCAGGTCTCAGAGAAGAGAGAGCACAAAAACTTGTCCACACACAAAATGATAATAGGGAGGTTTCGCAAGCGCCCGGTTAGGCCATACGACGACGTTTATCTATTGTTTGGGTATACCCACACAATAGATAAACGTCGTCCTAGGGCCTAACCGGGTGCTTGCGAAACCTCCCTATTATAGGCCTATAGGAAGTTAACTTCCAAAATTACGCAAATTTTCGACCCCAACCGGGGTCTTCCTCAGGCACTTCTCAGTATGGAACTCCAGAAAAAGAGTATTTTCTAGAGTTCCATACTGAAAAGTGCCTGAGGAAGACTCCCGATTGGGGGTCGAAAATTTGCGTAATTTTGGTTTTGGAAGTTGACTTCCTATATATCATCTTACAAGGTCTCAGCAGTCATTACATGGCAAGGTAACGGGAACAGGACCAACCCGAGTAGCCTACACGATCTTGTAGGATTTTTCTATTCTTTGTTTTTATAAAAAGAACCACTCTGAATGTGGTCTCTCCCTCCAACTCCCCGAAAGGGAGAAGGAACGATCCTCAATGATCAAGGGCAGCCACCAGAAGGCGGCACCCAAGACCTGCTTCACGCTCAGGAGAAACCACTTCCGCTCATCATCGTGATTTGTTGTGCAGGATCAGTTTTACCTGATGTCCCAGCGATACATACTATAGAAATGATCCCTAAAAGTATGATCTTGGCCAGTACAGTGAAGTGTGGGCTATACATGGAACGTGATCGGATGTTTCCTTTGGTTTTATGTTGAACACTTACTGTCATTTATTCGTCGTTACAGTAAAGTATTCAGAGAGTTTTCTAAATTTGACATCATACTAATAATGCAGGAATAATTGTTATGAAATTTATTGTACAATAAATATTAATATTGACTGACAAATCGATAAAATGTTTATGATTCGTTTTGAGTGTTCTATTTATCTCCACGTGGTTGACTGGTTCCTGTCCTAGTCTCAAGATGGCACCACTTTCGAATCGGAATGCGTGTCTCACTTGGACCTGGGTGGTTTTTGCGAATGTGGGCCCAGGAGTCCCTTACTATATTGTTGTCTCTAACTGATTGTACCTAGGGCATAACCCACTTTCATGCTGGCCATTTTCAACCAATTTTTCCAGGCACGTGTCAATAGGAGTCCCAGTTATTGCTTGGAGGAATTATAATTCCTCCAAGGTTATTGCAAGTGAACAGGATGGTATGGGGATGATGGTCAGCATGATTGCTGGCAGCACACATATTCACTTCAGTGAGAAAGGAAATCATGTCTGTAGGGCGGGTTGAGGGCAGAAAACTCAGACATGGCTACAAAGACAATCTCCTTCAGGTTTCCAGCTTTGTATCACAAGGAAAAGTCCAAACAACTCCGAAATGAGACAAAAACAAGCTAATAGATGTAAAGTCGAGTTACTTTATTTCACATATTATTTTGCAAAGTTAATTTATATAACATTATCCTGCACATTCATTGCAAAGCCGAGAATTGAATATCTGTGATACCATCCTGGGGTAATTTTCTTTAAAAAATTGCATACACAACCCTGAATGGTTCAAATCAAGTATAGCAAGGGTCAAGAGTAAATAGTATATTAATTACCTAATTCAAAATCAGTTAGCAATGGTTTATTAGCAGCAGCTGAAATCATCCTGGATTGGTCATACAAACATCTTTCATGCACAAGTGCATGACCAACTTAGGGCAATTTTCTTGATATCAATCCTGAATTCATAGCAAAGCTCATCAAAAGATGTTTCTCATGAATTTCCCATCCCGTCACACCATGAGGGAAGGAACTGCCCATAATGATAACGTTTACCATTTTTGCATTCTTTCTGCACATCACCTCCTGCGGAAGAGCTAGTGCTCCCCGATTAAGTAGTCAGTTGTAATTTGGAATTATTTCTCAAACCATGGATGTTCCAGCTGATGCCCATACCCAAGCTAATGCTGATGCTTGTCACAGGATTCCTTGTACAGCAGAAGCAGTCATATTTATACATCTACCCTGCCTAGATTGGTCAGCGATCCCTTCCACCTAATACTGAGCCCTTACTCTGATAGATGTCATGCAATTACAGTAAACTGGCCAAGTCATAAGCATCTCCTAACCAGTGAGTTCAAATCAAGTCCTCTGATCTCCCTCTTTTATCAGAACAAGAAACACTAGCCAACGGACAAGGGTTCAACTTGCGCATCGGCTATTCATGCAAATCACCAACTTCACGTTGTACAAATGTCTTAGTTATTAACTGGAAATCTGTAACGCTAGCTTAATGCAAGAATGTTGCTATAAAAGAACCTCGATGATCAATTCTAATACATTAAAGTTTCCAAATCAGTGAAACTCTAGAGTAACCTCTCTCTGCACCATGCAACTAAACATCTATCAAGCCTAAATAGAATAAGGCCGCCAGGGATGAGACCATGAGATCAGGATTCTTTGGGACTAGATGACCCTGAATCTAACCACATATATTCTGAAAATGTCTGGAGATAACCGGTACAATTCATGAAGAGACCTTAGAAACGGTCTTCATTCTTGAAGTGACAGTACATCAAACAATTAGACCAACAAGACTAATTCATTCAGTATTACCCAATATTTGGCATGAACTTGGCCTTACACATCTTGCAGCTCAATCTCCATCTTACTCCATTCGTCAGCCCAGACATTTTCAAAATCAATGCCTGTATATTATTATCGTCAACTTGCCCCACAGTATAGAGGAATGGATAAAGGGACAACACTCATTCTGAGCCACGCACAAACAACTACAAAATGCTCATTGGACATTGGATGGATAATGGATGGCATAGAAAAACACACACATTACGAACATAGCCTACAGTTCACTTCTGACCAAGTTGGCCAGAATCAACTCTACATGATGCACAACTTTCCATACACAATGTACAGCCAATTCTGGCGATGTGTGGTTGGAATTGAACGTTATCATTACAGTGTTTGGGGAACATTACAAAGTTGTGTTATCACATTAGGATTGCACAGGCATTTCAGAAGATAAATAGAAATGTGCCATTTCTGTCAAAAATACAAATCATTTTGCATTGAAACCTCAGGATTTGAGCAGTTAACTTTTAGCACGATTCAATCAAAAACAGACATTCTGGCATGTCATGTCAAAAAAAATTGATTCCATGTTCATAAACGAAAAAATTGATTTGTTGATTTGTAACCTTTCAACAACAAACTTTCTGTGACTTTGGGGAAAAAAACGAAAAAACACACACATCTTGATTCTAATAAACTGATCTACGGTAGATGTCTAAACGGAACAAGAATGCAGCATTCAGTTATGCGCAGATATGGTTTACTTTGTGGTTACTGTTTAAGTGTGAATTTCCTGGTAGCAAAAGTCTTTCGTTAACAATTTATTCTAGTTTGTTTTGAGTTCAGCCTTTTTCTATGCTAGAGAATCTAGATTGTCAAACCTGTAGCACAGGTCAAGGCCAAGCTTGTCTAAGTCCATCACTGACAAACCGCTGTCTAATGGAAATAACCTAATACAGCTCTTGTTTGACTGTGTTCTCAGGTTTCAATGTTACAAATGGCATTTTTATTAACCGGCTAGAGGAGTCAGCAAACATAGACTTAAACAAGCTTGGCCTAAACCACATTAATAAGCCAACATGTTCTAAAGCCTCTGGCGCCTACAGATTCACTATAAATCTACTTTGTATGGTTATACAAATACAAATATACAAATCATGTGCTGGTTTTAATTCTTAGCCCGGAATAATGTACCCAATTCAACCCTAAACCTGGTTACTCTAACATGCTTTACTTAAGATACACTTCGAGGCGACACAGAACAAACTGCCAGCACTGAACCAAATCAAGCGACTCCAGATGACCAGATCATCTACAAATCAACTTCTTGGATTCAAGAAATCTGTTCACTACACATGCTCTAATCTAGTTGGAGTTCCAGCTTCATTCGTCTCGGGTGAGAAAGTCAGCATGGAACTTTTTGATGTATGGAATAAGCCAACAACATTGGTGAAGCCATTTCACAGTTTCCAAAAACCCGAAATTTTCCAAAACTGAAGATTTTCAACAGAGCATTTCGATCATTTCCCCCAAATAACCCCTCTACCCTTGAAGTGTTGTGAAAAAAGAGCAGACTCCCAGTGTCGGTATTAAAGGTGACGCTATCTATATTCTCAGTTTCTTGGTTTATACTTGGTTACATTACTTACTTATACCTATACAATTCATCGGGTGTCCCACCGTATGTGGCATACGACATATCACAAGCTTACATCAACTTGTCCTATATAAAAAACGACGTCTGGTTTTGTGTGCAGCCTACAAAATGGGAGTTACCGTAAGTGACCTATGTGATTACGATAGGGAAATGTGCCTATTTCTATAAAATGGCACATTTTCAAACCAGATATTTCAAGGTGTGAACTGGTGTGAACCAGCGAAGTCAGTCAATCTCCACGCCTAAAACCAGCTACTCAAACCAACATAACTCAGAACTGTCCGTTCAAAATCAACAATAGTCACCCATTTGTCGAATTTAAGCAGGTACCGGTATGACGAATCAATCATTAACTACAGAGACAAATTGCCTTTTTATTGGAGAACTATTTTCAGAGGTATTTACAAATGATGTTTCAACGCAATGCTTGAAGGTTTTGGGATGTCACACAAAGCCAGTCGTCTGTCATGGAAATATTGTTTATTCATCGTCATCTTTTGAATCGTCCTTGTCGGAGTCCTCATGTGCATTAGCACCTCGTGATCGGTAACTGCTAATTCCGCTTGTTATTCGTGACCTACAAGAAATAAAAGACAAATTTTTATTATGCTTAAAAAATTGAAGATATTCATGGTATAAATCAAGAGATTCGCATTTCAGGTCACATCAGGAAAGGGACACACAGACCTGCCTAACCTAAACTTGTCCTTGGTATAAAATCTTGCACACAAAAAGCATAAAATAGCAAGAAAATGCACACAATTCGATATCCAGTAAGCAAACTTTGCATGATTTTTAGATATTTTGTGTAAATTTTCTCACATTTGGCATAGGGCTGTTCAAATTTACCCGGTAGTGTATGATGACCTCAAAAATTTACAAGCAGCCCTGTACCGGGACAAGAGTATTTGAAGAGCACATTTGCTGTTGTCAGACTAATTTATGATACAAATGTATAACACAAATGCTTATTTATATCACACGGGCATCACATTATAAGCCAGCTGGAGGTTGAGGTTACATGGCAGTTGCTCTGACTGGTAGACACGGAAAAACAGGGCACCATAACCACCCACATCAGGCGGCAAGCTCTCAAGTCTCATGCAACATATATTTTGATCGACTCTTGAGGAGACAGCAGTGTTTCAGGCTCATGGATGGATGGGACAGACATGTCTGTACACACGGGAGTTTGTCATTCTCAATGGGAGGCGAGACTTGCTATATATCCTAAATGTTATGTCTTCTGTGTGAAGTACTGTATGTGCACAGTGCGTATACGTAATGTGTAGTCCTACTGTTGATTCAGCGCATGATGTCAGGAAGCTAGCTCCGAATGATAAGTCACATTTTTGTAAGCTTGAGCTGGAACTGACATCATGGGTGAATGAGAGAAAGCAGTATCTATGTATTACTCTCAATGTAAACCATGCAGGAGAAAACAGGACAATGACATGATGACCAAGAGTACTCACTCTTGGGACATGCTGGGAAGCCTGGCGCAGTAAAAATGTTAGTTGAGGCATTAGAGACTCCTACTAATAGCAGTTTTTTTCAAACTGAACCTAGCACAGGTGACACACTTGTGGTGTATTAGTAGAACACTGAATTTAACTGTCACACAGAAAAAATCTTGCCCTAAATGTGTGTCTTATTTGGAACGCCATGTAAAGCAACACACAGTATCCATGATTTGGCCAAAAGATCTCAGAAATGGCAGAACTAAGTGGCGGCCTGACCCGGTCTCAAGATAGGGTCCCGTGTCCCTTAGGTACTGGTCCAAAGGTCTTCCACTGTGCTTCTATGCCCTCAGTTTCCATGTTCAACTTCACAAATCATCATGAGAATAATCTAAGTATTATGGACATAATGGAATTTGTTGCCCAGTTGTGGATGAACTAAAATATCTAAATGCAACGGCATGCAATGTAGTGAGAACTCAAACAGGATGAGACTGAAACATGAGTAGAAACGAGGGGGATGAATGATGAACATTTCAAACAGCATTCGAGGAGACTTGCACCGCGTTACCTAGTCTTTAGCCTTATCATCATCCTTGTCATGTGAATGTTTACTGGAACAGACAAACCAAAGAACATTGGAACTCAATCTTGTCCTGTGACGAAGTATTCAAATAAAACAAAACGCAAGCTTCGGGAGCAGCATTGGAAAATGAGCTTCGGGGAGAAGGGTTGGGAAAACAAGGCCAGGCAAAGTTAAGATTCAGAGATGTGTTTACCTATCTAAACATTGTTTTTATCATTCCAGAACGTGACAGAAGCATTAAAGATAATCCTCAAAAGTTTTAGGTGGAGAAAATCACAAAGCATGTATAATATTACAATTATCTAGTACCTTTTGCAAGATTACGTCTATACTAATCAAAAGCTTTATTACCAAGGTACCACATGTTGTTTACATTGGTACAATCTTCAGCCTAATTCTATGTTAAACCAGGTACTTAACACATAGTACAGATCATTTTACGGCAGACAACTCGCCTAAGAAGCCCTAAGAAGTAAAGGTCCTCCTCCACATGAGGGTTTTCTCATGCGAGTCGGCTTTCAACGGGCAATTCACCATTGTTGGTTCCATATGACTAACAGAGACCAACGGACACAAATGGCTGCCCACTGTTTTCGATGGTTGATATGCCCATAGAGAGCCAACTTGCATGGGAAAGCTCTCATTGAGAGGTGCCTAAGTTTCAATTGTTTAACGGTGAACTCACTCATATGAATATCCAAGCGGCCTAAAGGGATAAGGAATAATTGACATGGATGAATCAGAATGAAAAGAAGCCATTTTTACAGTTAGCTGCAGGTGCGAAACTGACAGCCTAGTGTCCATTTATGAGACTCTTCTGATTTGCACTTTTCATGAAAATCTCAGAGGCCAATATTTTGAAAAACCACCAGAAAAAAATTCTCATAAAAAAGGGTGGGAGCAATAGGAAACCAAGCAGAATCCGGGATAAGCACAGGTGCAGATTCACCAGGGTGAGAACATGGGTTTGGGTTGCATTGGCATCTGCTCCGGGATCATGGAAAGAGGGGCACCCACGCGGTGCTTTGCTTTGCATTTTCTGCCCAATTTGAAAGTTTTTTTCACTTACAATATTTCACACTCATTTTAAAGATTTTTCCTTAGTCAAATGGGGGCGTGTGCCCGAGGCAGACCCCCGATCCGTCCCTGTGCTTCAAAAACAAAGAGGGGACATTAGAATAGAACCCGAAGATGCAAAAAAATTGTGTTTATGGTGGTGTGTGGGAATGGCTGTAGAGTCAGGTCAGAAGATAAGTGTGGGATAAAGAGCCTGGGCCAATATTAATAGAAGAACTTTTTACACCATCTATCTACCTGCGTCAAACAAGACAAGTGCCTGAGTTACACTTAAGTTGTTTTATGAATATGGGCCTTGGCCCTATAGTGTGCGGCCATCAGTGCAACTCTCTTTGGATGCGAATTTGGATACATGTATCCATCGGGATCAGGTAAGAAAGTGTGTGTGCATGTTGTTGGTCCACGTAGATTCCTTGGTGAGCCAGCTACAGGTTGGGTACTGTTGTATGTTGACACCACAGTTGAATTTATGATATCATAATGCATTGGCGATCGTTTCTATAGATCAGCATAAGATGGGAAACATCACGGTGTGTTGTACATGTCTTGTCATCATAATCAGTGCAATAATCTCAGGTAAAATGAGTGATTATTTTGTCAGTGGAACAAGATATCGATTAGACTTAAGAACAGCATCCAATGCCTAACAGGGCAGACAAGGCCCATCTAAAATACCTACCCCCTCATTTTTGATCTGAGCCCACTAACTTCTCGTTGTAAACTTTCATTCATTTCAGTAGCTTCATCTAGATCTCTCTGGAGCTTGCGGCGTCCTGAATTGACCCTTGTCACTTCCTCCTCCAGCTCATCCACCTGACGCTTCAGGGCCTTCACTCGAGTATTCACTTTCTCTCCCTAAAACACAGAAATATGAATGCATGTTGGACGCACTGAGTCAAGCAGACGGCATTTTTTCAAAGTTTTCTCGCATCTATTGGTATTGATTGAAAAATATTTGAAGAAAGGTTGTTCATATCAAGTATCTAACAACATTTCTTCAAATTCTTTCAAATTTATTTCCGAGGCTTTCTCAAAGCTTCAACAGAAGATGGTGTCTGCTTAAAACTGGGACTGATGGATTAAAACAGCTGCCTTTAACCTAATCCTTCCTATTTTGCCCCACAAGTCTACCATACGGTATAATACCTGTTCCTTGTACTGGTCAGCATGGCGCCTTTCATCTTCCACCTGCATCATCATTTCCTTTAATTTCTTATCCAGACGACGATTCTGCTTGGCAGCTTGAGCACGTTCCCTGAAACAAGGAGATAATTCCATCTAGTGAGTGCTGAATGGATGAATTTAATGTACTACAGGAGGAAACTGACGTGCCCGAAGGAAGCCTGCCCGGTCAGAGAGTCAGCCTGTCCATCACATGAAGACCGAGTCTGACCGGTGATCAAACCCGCAACCTCGGAGATGACAGGTGCAGCTATTTCCACAGCGCCGCTCTGACAGCTCTAAGAGAAGGAGCTCTCATCCAACTATAATTTATATCCTCTTGTTTTGCACTTATGTTTTTCACAACTCATCATCACTCACTTCACTGAGAAACGTGAGCGTGCTGTACTTACCTAGCCTCAACTTCAAGTTGCTCCTCCAGATTAACAATCTTACTCTCTAGAGATGATATAGTAGCTTTTGAACGTGACCTCATCTGTGTTTCCATCTCGGCAAGTTTATTTTTCAAGTCCTTGTTCTGCCTCTCGAGCTGACTGCGCGAGTTCTCATGTTTCTGTGACAGTGAACGTTCCGATGCAAGCTCGGTGGTCAAGCTCTCAATCTGTAAGCGAAATTGAAAAGATTTAGGCTAGTGCATTACGTACGTGATGCCATGGTAGCATCATGACGTCACGGACAGGAAATCCAGTCTTCGGTATGGAAATGGCTAAGAACTATCTGATTGATTAGCTGCCGATTTCCCAGCTTCCATTACTTATATTATACATACCTGCATGTTATTCTTTTTGGCCTTATCGACCATCAATGCCAAATTGCTCTGTTCTTCCTCCAGTTCCTCCTCCAGCTCAGACACACGTATTTCAATTCGGCGTTTTTCATCCAGGAGTGCTTGCCTGCAATCAGAAGCATCAGTGTCAGGGTTTCGATTCGAAGCTGATGTCAACAGCCTGCCATGTGGTCAGCATCATTAACAAAAGAAGCTGGACCCCAGCAATGCCAGATCTCAGGGAAAAGCTTATCTTTAACTTGGCCATAGAGGAAATCAGGTTAATCTAACATTTAACAGTGGTTACAATAGGCAGGTTCTCTTTATAACCTACTTGCTGGTGGAGCTGCTTCCCACTTCATCGAGGAGTTCATCCCTTTCTCCTTCCACGGTACGCCTGGCCCTCTCCGACGAGGAGAGCTCCTCCTGGAGCTGGGCCACATCCTGTTCCAACTGCTTCATCTTCCTCTCATTGTCCTTAGCAGACGCCAGGGCATCATCTTTATTACGCAGAGCATCCTCAAGTTCAAGCTGCTGGTCCTTCATCTGAGCCTTATTTCAAAAAGAACATCAAATAATATCAGAGGTATACTGGCTAAACTCGTACTGGCTAAAAATTGTTTAAAACTACATTCATTTGTTGGTTAAGTATGTCCCCTGTGTACATTACAAAGCCCTGTGCTTCCTGGATGTGGGCAGGGGTGTTACACCAAAGTGACCATTCATTTTCCACATACAAAATGCTTCAACTTACCTGCAGTTTCTTAAGCTGTTTGAGGGCATCATCCTTCAGACGTTCCGCCATCTGAACCTGTTGCTCCATATCGGCAAAGTCACCCTCCAGCTTCTTCTTGGCGCTGACGGCCATGCCTCGCTGTTTACGCTCATCTTCAAGTTCTTCTTCCATTTCACGGAGCTGCAACAAAAAAGAGAAGGTGAAACCATCTAAAGCGGAAATGCTTCCAACCTGCAAGTGTAGGATACTCGCTCCAACCAAGGATAATCTCTCAAGGCAATGCAGCCCCCTTCAATGGGAAAAGACAGTATCTTCACTGCAGATCGATCAATGGGATCATGTATTTGAATTCCCACAGTACCTGTCTGATGAGTGCTTTCCTCTTCTCCTCTGCTTGCTCATCCTTGGTTTGCAAGTCACGCTCGAACTGTGCTTTCTGTGCCTGCATGTTGACCTCGTAACGGAGCTTGGCATCTTCAGTCGCCTGCAGTTCATCCTCCAATTCTTCAATCTGAGTGCGCTGCTCCTCCACCTACAAAACACAAAAGATGATTCAGAACCTATCAAGTACCATTGGTTGGCTTTTTTTATGTCCCACTGTGAAGCAAGATTTGTTAAGTTTCACTGACTGGGCCAGTCCACAACCTTACCGACAATTCCACCCAAATCAGGGCAGACTGAGACTCCACCCTCATGGGCTACACTCACACTCAAATTTCCCATGCTAAATTTTTCACAACACCCATAAACTGTTCACCTTCTAGTGCTACATTTTTCATTGATCCCCTTATAATTATACCACATGTTCCTTGCAATTACAAGAGAATCATCAACCACCTACCTGGCCTTCCAAAGCTCTCTTGGCACGCTCCAACTCATGAACGTTCTTACCCACATCGTCCTTGCTAGACATAAGATATTCGAGCTCCCGACTCTGTTTGGTACGATCACGTTCGAGCTCTTCGATCCTCGCTTGAAGTTCTTCAGCTTCACGTTGGTAAGAAAGGATCTTGGATTCCTTCTCGCGTGCGTCACGCTCAGCAGCATCACGTTCAGCAGCGCGCCTGAAACAATTCATCACAATATGAAACTGGAAAAGTCCAACAGGATTGCTCAATCACCTGCAGTGGTGCAGTGGAAAATCAGTGACTGTCACCTCTGATGTCCCGGGTTTGATCCTGGAACCTTTCTTCAAGTGATATACATACCTTTCCGACTGGGCTTTCTCTTCGGCCAGATTCTGATCAAACTTCCTCTGTTTCTTCTCAAGCTGAAGCAGGGATGATCTCTGTCCCTCCATGGCCACATTCAAATCCTCAACCTCAGCCTGCAGTTTCTTCTTACTGCGTTCGAGCTTGTCGTTTACCGAGGTCAAGTCGTCGTTGCGGCCCTGCATCATTTCGATCTCCTTCAGCAGCTTCTTACGACCTTCCTCCATGCTCTCCATCATTTGAGCATCATCATCAGCTTTCTTTTTGAGATCACCGAGCTGGAAAAAACATGACAATGCATCATTTTATTGATTTCATGGTAAAATTCGAGGATGAGACCAATGCTTTCACAAACTAGCAAACTGAAGGATGCTGTATTTCAGAGTGGATTCTGATAACGAAACATTTGCTCAAAATCTAATCTATTCGAGAGATTGAAATGAAAACACACTCACCTGTTGGTTGGCAACAGCAAGCTGCCTCTCGACACTCTTCCTTGCCTCTTCCTCTTCCTCCAACTGGTCAGTGGCCATCTCACGCTCTTCCTCCAGTTGTCTTATCTTCGACTGCAGATTCAACTTGAGCTTTGTCTCCTCTTGCAACGAGTCATGTGCATCATTCAAGTTGGATTCCAATAATGTAAGCTGCTTCAGAGCTGCTGAGAGTTTATTATCTGTGGCTTCGAATCCTTGGTTAGATTGTTCTACTTCAGCCTGAAATATAAAAAAAGTATGTCACAGAAAGCATCAGCAGGGCTCAAGGTTAAGAGTCATTTAAGAAACATCTGATTCTGAGCCAGAATTTCGCATGGTAAACTTGCCTAGGGCTGAATCAAGATACCACTGGGCCACGACTTTCCATGAATTAGATGACATCACATCCAACCACTGAAATTATGAAGAATCACAAATAAACTTACCTGTAACTTGGATATTTTTTCAACCATGGTTTTCTTTTCATTCTCCATCTCAGATAGTTTAATCATGAACTCCTGAGTCTGTGCTTCCAGTTGTTTCTTTTTCCTGTCTGTTTCTTGTTTAGCAACGCTAATATTTTTTAGATCTGTTGCCATGTCTACATTTTCTGCCTCGAGGGTAGCTTTCGTCTTTTCTAGACTAACCCTGGCCTGGAAAAATGTTTTAGACAAAGTAAGACACCAGCAGATACCAACACAAAGTAACATAATAAAGTGGGGAACACAAACAAATTACCCGAGTCATGGTTTTCAGCGACTGAAACGAATATCAGCCCCATTGATACAAGTAACCAAGTCATAGTTGTAGTTTTCATCCACCGAACTCAAGTCAACCCAAACCTTAAAACTGAACGGTGAAAGCAACTGCAGGTGATTGATATGTCCAAAACTTACCCGTTTTGATTGATCCAACTGTTCATTCAATTCCTCCACTTGCTTCGTTTGTTTATGTCTCATTTCAGTGACTTGGTTCTCACGGTTTCTCATCTCATCGTCTAAGGCTTTCTTCAGGTCCTCGACTTCCTGCTCACGTTTGGTACGCAACTCTTGCACAGCTGCAGTTGTATCTATTGAATCTTCAAGCTCGCTCTTCAAAGCTTCCAGTTCCTGCAGCGGAATCATATGTTTAGAGAGGAGGGCATAGTTGATAAATAATGGCACCCAAAATGAATACACTGGATACAGCGACACCTCAGTATCAAAATCACTGAGAGAGGACAGATGACAAAGAAATTAGGCTATACCTCTCCAAGGTCCCTCTTTTGCTTTTCAGCCTTGGTGCGTGCTGCTCTCTCAACGTCGAGATCCTCTTGGGCTTCGTGGAGCTGTGATTCTAATTCACGCAGTTGTTTTTGAGCAATAGTTCGGCCTGCTGACTCCTCATCGGTCCTTGAAGAATGAACAAGTATTTATAGAACAGGCGACTCACATGTCTGAAGCCAGCATGACGGCCAACAAATACACATTTTTAACCGGGTGATTGGGACAAACAGAAAGCCAGCCAAAATATGACATGATTCGGTAAACAGTGCCAACAGCTGAATCACAATTAGTTTTTCACTCACTTTTGCAAAACCAAGCGTAGCTCTTCATCTCGCTTAGCCAATGTAGCTTGCAATTCCTCACAGTGACTTTTCTTTTCCAGCAACTGTTCACGGACATCATTCAACTCCGTCTCAAGCTTTCTCTTAATCTTCTCTAACTCTTGCCGAAGCTGAAATTTGAAAACACACAATATGGTGCTTGCTTTTATGGCATCTCAATGTGAGGCCGAGACTGGTACATGGTTTCCTGGGGTCTGTGGGTGGAGTGCGAGCCCTGTTGAAGGGGGGGGCTGCTATCCACCAGGCTGTGGTTGTTGGAAGTACAGAAACATACGAAGTAAATTTAGCTCTGGTCATCACAATACTCTTGACAGCCAAGGAAAGGAATCAATTGTTCCGAGACTTCCCTGAAAACTAGAATTTTAAAAGTCTAAAATACTTACAGCTTGTTCCTTCTTTAGTCTTTCCTCAAGGTCCTTAATCATGCCTTCATATTTATTTTTAGATTTGGTCAAGTGTTTGACCTTGTCTTCTTCTCCTACCAGTTGTGTACTGATCTCTGCTACACGGTCTTCTAAACCTTTCTTTTCTTTTGTCAACTGTAACAGAAAGACACTAAGAAATGAGCATTCGGATATCATTTGAAGTGCGACTAGAGGACTCTTTATGTCCAAGTCATTTTGCAGTTCTCCATGAATATTTTCAAAGGTTATGAGGGTATAAGTGAATGTGATACCCACAGGGTATCAGGGCTCCTCATATTAGGGTAAACATTTTTGCTTAAATCTGCACGACATTACGCAGAATGCAACCAGAACTTGAACGTACCTTGGCATTTGTATCTTCTTGTAAAGCCAGAGCCTCCTCTATTTTCTTCGCCTTGGAATCAACCGTCACCTTTTCTAACTGAAGTTTTTGTCGTGCTTGTTCCTCTTCTTCCAATCTGTAACAGAAAAGACATCCATGAGACAAATGAAGCATTCGGAAAATCAGAATTCCAATTAAACACAAAGCAGCAGACGGTAATTGTGGACCAGCCGACTCCAGCCACATAGGACTGGCTTTCCCTTGGCTTCCCAGACACATACAGTCAACGTCACCTATAACGTACTGATTGGGACAAGCAATTTTTGTCCTTTATATGCAAAGTCTGTTGTATGCATATGGCCGATGCATTGTAAAACGGGACCGGAACTTCCAGTTTCAGTACGTTGTAGGAGATTGTCCGGTATATGCAAGACCGTTATATGCGACGTTGACTGTAGTACCCAATGCCCTGGAAGGCGGCACCCCCTTCAACAACGCTCACACACCACATCATCTGACTTCAGGACACCATGTACCAGTCTCTGTACTCCCTTTGGGAACACGTAAAAAAACTAAAATTTCCACCAAGCCGTGAACAAGACAAGGAATTCTACGCACTGTTCTTCTAAATCTTGAATAGTTTGGTTCAGTTTCTTTTTATCAGTAGCCAGCGTTTGGTTTCTCTCTTCCTCCTCATCTATCCTGGCCTCATAGTCCTGCAGCAGTTCCTCCAGCTCACCGTTCTTTTGACTAAGGCGAGCACAGGACTGAAAGGAGCAGCAAAATTGTAGATATTAGAATAACATGGAAGAATCTATCAACAAAACACAATGTAGAAAACTGCAGTAAAAACAGTCCAGTTGTTGCATTAGAATTGAGCGCATTTCTATAGAATTTCTAGTTGTGTACAAATTTTTCAGCAGTCAATGAGATTAAACCTCTTACCTCCTGTGTCTCTGCACATAATTCCGTCTCAGCCCTCAGTTGTTCAGAAAGGATATTTTTCTCTTCAACCACCTGGACATGGGTCTTTTCAAGCTCACCGAGAGTCGACTGCTGTTTCTCAAACTGGTCCTTCACCTTCTTCAGCTCTTCTTCCTTGATGGTCAACACCTCTTCTTGTCGTGTTACATTCAGCAGAGGTTTCACCTAAACAGTAACAGTTTATAACATTATGTGTACACGATGATTCGGCACTACGACCTTCAATGTAAGTTTCTATTGATTTTAATGTAAGTATAGCATGGGATTAGAAAATCAATCAAGGAATGGGCGATTCATCATATTTATGTGTAAAACGCAGCAATTAGACTGATGCACCCTGGTTAGTCCATAACGTTCAAGCTTTACAAGTTGGTGTACAGGAGGCGATGGATCCATA
Source organism: Notospermus geniculatus (assembly GCA_002633025.1). NCBI lineage: Eukaryota > Metazoa > Nemertea > Pilidiophora > Heteronemertea > Lineidae > Notospermus > Notospermus geniculatus. Next base: position 78,954 of record NMRB01000722.1, read on the forward strand.
CTGTTTCAGTATCTAGTCTTTTTTACAGGCCGTCATCGGAGTCGGGTTGTGAGTGGATGAAAGTGAGAATATGGATGTGTACATCCTGAACGTCATGTCCTGAAGTATGGAAACCTTCGCAGTAAGTGCTAGAGTTATATGACAACTCTTCACAATGTCTGGTGCCTACCTTTGTGAAAAGTCTCCACCACTGCCAGTTCCTCAGTTTGAGGTATGATGCACAGTTCCTCTGTATGATCCTGATTGCACTCAACTGCTGCAGACGACGCTGGTAGTTTCTGAAAATAAAGCGCAACCATCATTTGATTGGTCACTTTTTCTCGGATTTATAATCTTCTTTTTCCAATTTTTCTAATATTTCAACAAGTAAAAGTAACACGGGCACTTCTGAAGAAACTGACCTCATCTCCACTTCAAAAATACCCTTAGAGCAAGAATAATATTTCATAACATTGACTAACCTCCTAGCCAGCAGACCTCTTGCATAGGCTTGGAACTGGATGATGATGTCAGTCAGCTTGAGGTCCCTCTCCTCCTCAAGATGGGCAAGGACACCAGCACGGAAGAACACCTTACTCTGCCCAATCCTGTACAAGTTGGGATCCAGCTCCAGGGCATCAATCTGGAAAACGACGCAGTTACACCATCAATTGTAGATCTGAAGTGATGAGACATGGAAGCCCCCATGTCTGGTAAACTCCCCAACTACAGTCAGAGATCACACAACCTACCATTATCTTGGAGGCTTTCCTTCCATCCATGAAGCCCTTAGGCACAGCGCTAGGTGTGAGAATCTCGTATCTCTGCTTGAACTCCTGGAAAATGATTCTGTTGGGGAAGCCCTGGCGACAAATCCTAATACCTTCCAAGACACCATTGCAGCGCAACTGATCTAGCACCAACTGAGCATCAATCTTGCCAGCCTACAAGATAATGAACGAAGACAGAATTAGTGTTGATTACATTATTTTTGAGATTTGTTTTGTGACAGATTGTTACTAGATGCACTTTTATGAAAACTCTGTTGAAACTGGCTGATTATTATGGAGATGCAAGTAATTTTGTCTTGTTTTCTAAACCTACCTTCTTCTCATGATTGGGAATGATGCACCTGACGAAGTTGGGGTTTGTGTTGTTGAGTGTTGCCATGAGTTTGGACAGCTGTTCCTTGTACAACTGACTGACAGTTCGGAACATACCCCTCTTGGTTCGACTACTACCAAACATCGAGTCGGATTCATTAGCACCCAGAGCAACGATTTCAGCTGAAAAAGATGCGAAAACCTGCACTGTCAAAGAGAGTTGCCCTCCTTATTACAGGAAGAATGGGTCCAACTGGGTTTGAACCCACACCCCCGAGGTAGCAGGCACCGAAGTTTCCACAACACCATTCTGACCGCCCAGTCAGCTCATACAGCATACAAATAAGCTGACATGGAAAAATGCGACGACCTCTTACCATCCTTCCAGATCAGACTGACAAAGCTGTCTGATGATGACTGCAGCAGTTTCACGATGTTGTCATTCAATGGATCCATGTTCTTCATCAGCCATTGAGCAGCAGAATATTCCACTTTCCCTGCATAATGGATCAGTGTGAAGTCGCTGGTTGCCCTGAAATCTGGTTTCTGGAATTTCGGGTGCTTGCCGTGCTCCCTCATCAGCTTCTCCACGAATGACTTGTCAGTGGACTTGGGGAACCAGCACTCTTCATCTAGCAGAGCCATGATACCCATGGGCTGAAACGGAAGAATGCAAGATGGGCACATAACATCAAGAAAGTGGCCACTGCGTTGGATGACACCGAAAATGACAGCACAACGTCACTGCACAGCCAAAACATTTCCTCTCTCAAATGGTCAGGGGAAAGTTCCAGTAAAACTGCTTGATCAGCAGGCCAATGTCTTTTTCACCATCAAATTTGCGCTTTTATGCAAACGTACCTTCTCAATGAGGTCAATAGTTGGTTGCAGATCCAAACCAAAGTCGATGAATGTCCAATTGATGCCTTCTTGTTTGTACTCTTGCTGTTCCAGGATGAACATAGTGTGGTTGAACAACTGCTGTAGTCTCTCATTGGTGTAGTTGATACACAGCTGTTCAAAGGAGTTCAACTGGAGAGAGAAAGACACAGGTCAGATCAGGCTTGTTAGTTATCCCACATGTCAGGAGATGGCAGCACTGTCCGTCTCCTGGCTACATGTTCAGCTATTCTCTGTTGAGACCAGGGATCAGGAAGAATCCTTGTCCGTAGCACGGCACGTACGTGAGCAACCATGCTGAAGCAAAAGGGTTGACAATGGGCACTGACTTCCTGCTTCCTTCCACATTCCAAAGACAAGGAAGTCGCTTTGTCCAGAAGAAAGGGAAGCTACCTAATTCCTGAAAAGGAATTCTGAATCTGATCACGACAGCATTCAGCTTATAGGAAGGTCTTTTTTCAGTCTAAATCAGCATTTTTTACCTGGAAGATCTCAAAACCAGCAATATCAAGAATACCGATGAACGAGGCACCCTGACGTTTGGTCCTGTCCAAACATTTGTTGATTCTGCTGACGAGCCATTTGAACATCCTCTCATACAAGGCCTTGGTGATCGCCTCGACAGAGAATTCAACCTGTTCTTTGCTTTGGGCCTTGGTGACAAAGTCCCGGCCGACCTTCAGTTTGGGTCGGAGCATGGCTCTGGTCAATTCTGTCACTTGTAAACCAAGAAGATGGCAGATTTTCTGAGCAACTGAAATCATAATGAAAATGTGTTGGAGACTTCAAAGGGCTCACTGCATTCTACCATGTCTGCCTTCAGGTCTTAACGATTACGTCCTGCCTCGGTCTACTACACTAGGTTTCATTACACCATTCATTGCAGTGTATAACACAACTAAACAATGCTGACACTACATCTATATTCGAGGAAGTAATCTTTTTACAACTAAATTCCTTTATGTTTTTCTTCTCCATCCACCAGGTAAATGCAACCATCACACAAGGATTTTTTAAGCAGAAAACCACAGGTAACTAATACGCACTGTATTCAAGTCTAGTACATAGAGCCTGACCCACGATAATTGTTTACTGGTTCAGACAAGAATGCGCACTTTAATCACGTTATATTGAGCCATAAATCTTTAGACTGGGATCATTATACTAATTAAGATAAGGAAATTTGATGAATGAAGGTAACTCTGGTGAACACCACAAGATGTCCTCCCTGTGTCGGTCAGCAAAGTCCACGATATAATCCTGGGTGACACACTCAACATTCTTTACTTAAAATCTTACTTATCTCAAGTATTCTTGAACTTTGATGAACTTAGTTGCAATAATACTTACCAGTGTTATCAGGCATGGAGGCCTGTTCTGTGTTCCTCTCTGATTTGAATTTCATGTTGCCAAACTGAAGTACAGCAGATACCACTCGGATTATGGCTGAAAGGGTGACAAATGATATCAATATAGCTGATAACCCAACAAATCCTCACATCATACAGAAACCCGTCACTAAGGTTCTCACTGGGAGCTTTCCAATGAATACCAATGTGACAGTATTCAGGTGATATTCAAGCTTTTAAAATCTTATTTCTGACAAAATTGTCCTTGGGAGTGAAAGGGTGAATATGAAGAGAGCGAGATATTTTCAAAAGAATGTATACACAACCAAAATACATACAGGCTTGTTCATCAGGAGTGAATCCCATAATAGTCATGGCTTCCAATGTCTGTTTGAACATCTCTTCCTCTTCTTCATTGCCACTAATACCCATGTAACCATTGCTAAGGAATGAATAGTTCTTGAAGTCTTCGAGCAGGAAATCAACTGGAAAAATAACATGACACTTGTATATAACCACTGTTTTTACATAACACTTTCCACTGAAATATGTAGAACTTGAATAGCAACTCATTCAGTGTTCATTTGTTCCCTTCTGACTACCGGTAGGTTCAAGTACAGAAGCCGGGCAAGCTGCTTTTATATTGTTTTATGGACAAAAATTGGTGAATTCATGGCAACAGGAGGAAACCAGAGTTCCCAGAGAAAACCTGTACCATCAAAGAGAACTGGCCTCTCTATCACGTAAGTTCTATAGAAAGGACAAGGAACCATAACACTGACTGTAACACCAGTGTTTTCCAACAACAAAAGAAAAGTGTTTTTTTACAACAATGTCATGCAGAAAAATGTCAGACAAGAAAAGATCGTGCCTTATGAAGCAATTTTTGCTGCTTAATATCATCTTTCCTACAGAGCTGGCACATAAACGCCAATTACTGATGAGTTCAGCCACAGCAGGCATCGCCATGCATCCTCTCCAGATAAGCCATATCATCCGCTTATGAGATCGACATGGATAACTGACAACCAATGATGATAAATGAAGGTGGCCCATTTTTTCCCTACATTTGCCACTGGATTGATTGATCTGCACATAGACATTATCCCCTTCCATTTGTCTGAGCTCTTAATGCTGCCAGGGTTGTACAGTGTGTGTACATGTGCCGGCCCATTGCATCTCACTTGGGACACAATAATGCGATAATACAAGGTGCCTTTGCCATGAACTTGGGCAGAAATGCAAAGGCAGCATAAGCACATGTCACTGATCAAAAATGTTCTGAACCCAAGAACAACAACGGGTGTTTGAAAGCGGACAACCAGAAGATTTTTCCAGTTGTTAACTTGGTGAATTCTTCTACAGTTTCTCTAAATGCACGACGTACTGAATCAGGAGCCAAGCACCAATTCCAGGCATTATAAGCTCTATAGACAGCAATAGGCAAATTATTGTGTCGTAGGAGGAAACTGGAGTGCCTGTGCACTCAGAGAGTCACCCTCTCTATCACATGAAGAACGGACCCAAGTGGAAACTGAACCTGGCACCTGAGCAGTGACTGGGGCTGATATTTCCACTCTGACACTGACAGTCCCACTCATATCACTTCACTTTACTTTTTACTTTACCAACTCACATCACAATCAACTACACAAGACAAACAATCTCTCAGTCCTCGAAAAGTTGCTCGTTTATTTGCCATTTGCGATCATGAATCAAGACTTTGCTAATGAATGCAATCATAAGGTCCCAATTTGGTGATTAAAAAGTCACTTTTAATTGTATTTATTCGCAAAAGTCTAAATCAAGGTCTACGGTACTCTGTACTTTTAACAGGCACTCAGAATGCCAGGAAATCGATTCTTCAACAGCCTCTGATTTCAAAATTTTTCTGGGGGAGGGCCCCATCAGGGCGTGCTTCTGGCATTCATGGTTGTGGCAAATGACATTTCAATCCAACTCGCCAGTTGGTGAGTCGGCCTTCGGCTGAGTTTTCGAGCACTGATTCTCTATCAATGTAGGCCTACCATTGAAGTACATGTACCTCCTTTTTGTACCAACCACATTGTGTCAATGTAATGTATATATCATATCATGATTGGTAAAAACTTGTATCCACAGGAAAGTTGATGTAAACATCAATTATAAAGCACTCCCAACAAAGAGAAATAGTGTAATAGCAATAATTATCACATAAATCACAGACTAACAAGAGAAGTGATTGAAATCATTTCCTTTTTTCCAAATTATTCAGTCCTGTTCCAAATTTTCAATCAAGAACAATCAGAGCCCAAAAACATGTTTTAGCAGTCAAGTGAAGTGTCAACCTAGCATCAAGGCTTGGAAATAGTCGCGTGGTCAGAGCTATCTGGAGCTGTTCATAAATAAGTGAGGGAGCTGAAATTATCTAGGGGTACCTGGTACCTTATTTCCAGAGCACCCAAAACAGCCCCAGACACACACAGGACATCTGCTCAAGGCATTATGAACATGACAAGACTGAAAATTCATTGGAGCAAGACAGGATCAACTGAAAAGAGCTGATGTATCAGTGTTTCAATACACTGCATTTGGATATGCAGGCCTTCACAAACTCAACACACTGAGCACAGCACCGGAAATGTATATTCAATGGACAATTCTCTAATTCGCAGATCTGCGCACTTCCGCCGAAATCTCAACCAGAACCTCGATGTGAAACGGGCTGACGTGACGCCATCCACGATTCAGCAGTGGTTAACTCCGACGCAACGACTTCGACGTCACTGTCGTGGGGTTCTCTGCGTCACGTCATTCAATTTTATACCGAGGTTATGGTTGGGATTTTGGCGGAAGTGTGCAGATATTTATCGTTTACGTCAGTTTGAGAACGGTCTATCCTTCAACAGCCCTAATCTTATCTATAGGCTCAAACCTCAGAATTCAGCCCTTTGATTTGAACAGTAGCAGCATTTGTTGTAATTAAGACATGACAAGGAGATTCAATGGATTCAAGCATCTTAGTCCAAAATTTATGTCAAGTGGGATTACAACCATTTCAATAGCTTCATATAGGCCTACATCACTTCCTAGACATATTAACGACCGTTTCAGCAATTCATAACTTAAAGTTGAACTGTTGATGGTATAAATATTCATCCATCCAGGCACAACACCGCATCAAGTATAAATAATTGTGCATCGATAATGGGAATGAATGTCCCATAGAGCTCAGGTGAAGTGCCTGGTAAAATGAATTGATTATTGACAATCTATCTCTTAATCATTCCCACTAGTATAGGCCTTGAAATATTCCTAGGCCTATACCAGCAACAGGTGAGTATTATGATAGAACCACGGCACGTGCTGGTAGTGTGTAGTGAAGCAAGGGAGCTGTATTTTATCAGTTAACTATAACATGTCACAACTGTTTCTGATTCATCACCTTGACATTAGAATACCTGGCACAATTGGAAAAGCTGTCAACTAGTAAAACCAGTGGCAAGGCACACTGCACTCCAATGGTAAAAGGCAGTATCGCACCTGTCATCAGTGGGACAGCAGCTGATTGAAGTAACAGCCATACTCTACACTACAGTTTACTTGGTAGTAGACAAGAGAGCCTTTCTTTCAATCAACCATCTTCCTGCTGCTCACAAACCGAGTTACTGCCTTATGCCAGGGTGCTCTGGTTCATTCAGCCACAATCCATTTCACATTTCTTTCATCTATCATGAATTAGCGAGGTACATTGAGATTTATTCATCCTGAAGATATCTGATATCTGATGGCCGATGATCGGTCCTATAGAGACAGAACCTGGTCTAAACCTACCCTTCTCTTCTGCTGTGGACCCCTTAAGTAGCTGGTAGAAGATGTGGAAGCTCCTCTCACTGACTGCCTGGCGAACGGCACGTGATTTCTCCAACAGGTCTGTCCATGGTCAAGGAAATCTTACTGTACTTTAAACCCAACAAGACCCTCCGTTTACTTTGTAGGCTATGTCAGCATCAGGCACAAATGACAGGCCACATTCAGTACCGTATTTTTTTTTGGGGGGGGGGGGCATACAACAAGCAACATCCTTAAATTCTAATTCCAGCTGAAAGACTTGACTAGCAGGGTAAGAAACGACATACGAGTAACGACACACACGAGTAGCTGTGTGGTTTTATGCATGGAAGGATACAAGTTTCGATGTTGGCGCCTGAGATGAAACCAGATGTGTCAAAGTTGATCCTGATGAATTTACCCTGAAATGAGACAGAAGACAAACTAAACATTTCATGAATGCTCCTGAATGGGATTAACTATGACTAGAAGAAAGGCTGTGTTCCGTAACTGCCATTGTTTTTTTTCAATAGAGTCCAGGGTTCTGATCAAATTATCTGATCATATGATGACATAATACGGTTCCAATGACCACCCCATTTTGTCACCGATTACACTATACATGTATTTAGCATTGTTACTTGTACTTCATTTAAGGCATGGCAGAAAAACCTCTTCTTGCAACAAGAGCACTTGATCATGGACAAGGTTGAGTTTAATGTAGTTAACGATCAGTAAATCATTTGTGGAATTTCCTGTTATGAAATTTCGTTGATTAATTCATGTAATGTGAACATTCTGCCCTGGAATTGTCACAGGTCATGACCAGAGTCTTGGCCGACTATCTCTTTTCCTTCTTGGTACCACTCTTCACCTTGCAATCATGTGTGGGGAATGTCAGACTCAAGTATGAAAACTCCATACCCTTGCCAGGGTTACATAGGAACCCTGCACTTGAGTCACTGAACATACCCACACTAGCTTTATATGAGCACATGTATCAGTCTAGTGTTGTAAAGGTACTCCTCCAGGTTAATCTTCTTGAGCAAGGTGGCTGTCAATGGGCAATCCACCAAACTGAATGACAAGAGACTGCCCATATGGTTTTCTAAAGCTGAACTGCCCATAGAGAAGATCTTTGTAACAACTTTCTCATATATGGGGGAAGGATCTCCAAATTCAGAATACGACTGTGATTTAGCCCATGGCATGAACAACAGGCACCGCCAATAGACACAGAACTCATCCCTGTTCTTAATTGCCCTATATCAGGTCAATGTGTCATCCTGTGTCTACATTCAGGCACCACCAGAGCAATTATCCCACTCATCAAATCCACAACGATTAGCTAATTAAACAGATAAAATCAATCCAGGGCATCGGGATGTAGCTATTCACAGACCTGTACATAACTTTCTAAAACTGCATCAACCAATTTTGACCATTATCTTTTGATAATGTAGGCCCCTATGTGACTTCGTTTCATCCAATATCAGGCCTTTACATTGTGTGATTTGGTGTTACTACATTATCTAAGTGACTTTGTTTTATCAATATCGGGCCTTCTAGCATCACACAATACCATTTACTGTGGGCTGGAAAAAGCCACCATCATGGATCATCAAGCAACATGACGCTTCTGGCCACAAGGAACATCATGTCGCCATCCCAAACAGGCACCAACTGTGTTGTCCATACTCGACCCTTTTACCCTAACTTTATGGAGTAATGCCAAGGACAGCAGGCCCTATTGCACTCAACAAGTTACATCTGTCGTTATGCAACGGCACATCATAATATATTACATTATTCTCTGCTGGTAGGCAGGATGGCGGTAAAATAATTTTAGTGGCAGTCTGTCATTAACCCCCCAATACCAACCTCAGATAGTAGCGAGGCGACATAACTTCATTTCTTTAGAATGATTTCAGCACCAGGTAGGCTACTTACAAATCGAGATGAGTTGTCATTCTTGACGGTCTTGGCATTTCCAAAGGCTTCCAGAATCGGGTTAGCTTGCAAAAGTTGTGCTTCTAATTCTCCCTGGAAAAGCATACAAACAGAAACATAAGCTTCATTCTGATTCCCTGGTTAAACTCCCTATCATTTGATGACAGCATGTCAGGTTTTTCACCCCTCAATTTGCTTATCAACAACAGGTCACATGGACTGGCTGGGCTAGCCAAGTGATAAGGAAGTGACCCAGATAACAAGGCCAGACCTCATTTAATTGGCAAGTCTCATGATAATGAAGTCCAAATTATAACCGTAGTTATCCAGCAATATGGTTCTTCTCAACTGAGTTCACTTGACATAAGATATGCCTTTCAAATACATGTATCTATCTGTATACATGAATAAGAGCTATTCAACAAGTACATATTTTGAGAAGGTCAAGTATTTCTAAGGTTATTCAGGCCAACAGACAGCATAGTTGCTGTCAACTGAAGATTGTTGTAAATCCATATTTCTTATTGTAACATACAGGTCTGAACAAAATTCTTCAACTTTTCACTAGCAATTAGATCACCAACAACATAACCTGGAAGAAAACGAAGGCATGCACCTGATACTAATAATTAAAGTACAAGAATCCTGAAACTTTAACAGTTACAATTAGACTAGAGCAAGCGATCGCAAAGGGCTTCATCAGAAACAGATATCATAAAACAATACTGGAATTATTCATAACACTGAGATGAAAGTAGGCTACTTCTGATATTGTAATCAGTAGTAGTCAAACGTGATTACAATGTTTGTTCGCCTAATCATAGAACAAATGTCTAGGACAATAAAAACAACAAGACAAGCAAAAATTACAAGTACTCTCCTTCAATCAAGTTCAAAAGTTAGATGACATCAATTAAGATCAAGGTCTGGAAAGATCACTTAGAATTTATCCTTGTACCTCTGCCCCCCACTCTAAATTACACATTAACATTGATTTTAATCCCTTCGTTGTGTAATTTTTTTAGTTCTTATTTTTCTTTCTTAAAAGAAAATTGCCAAAAAAAGCATTGACACGCAAGGTTCCAGACGTGAACGTCATTTCCTTGCAAGGCGTACTATTACGCCTTACGCAAGCTACGATCCTCGGGTGTTTCCAGGGATTCCCCAGATGCTGTAATGACGTAATATGACGTCCTACCCAGTTAATGGGTTAAACCACTAAATTTCAATTACACTGGGGTGGCATAACTTTTTGATCGTCGATTAAATTGACAAACAACACCCAGAAGACAGTTCAGGGCATCTCATCATTTTCTTCTCACCCATGTGGGCTGTTACTTCCTAAATGGTGTCGCATTTCAAGCTTCACTGGTTAGGCAAGGATCAAGTGATATTTTCCATCCTGTATGAAATCAGCATGCTTCACAACGTGAATGAAGAAAGACATGAAAAAGAAATTTTAAATGGAAGATCAACAACAGAAGTGAAGACTTGTGATGTGACTGTGAGTTTGGTGTTTTGTTAGCCATTGATTGGCTACAAAGTGGAATAAACAGCTGAAGGATAAGTCAACCCGAGACCTGCCACTTGCCGCGATTACCACTTGGTTATCAAGGCTCCTCAAATCTCACTGTATTATGATGCAAATAATTATGAACAGTCACTTTCAAAATGCAGGAATTTTACATTTAAAATACCGGTACTTTAATTAGAAACTGATGAAGCCCTTCGATGCACTATCATGTACATTTATGCTCGAATTGTACTCATGGAAGCAGCAAAGCAACACAATACACATAGAATCATACAATGATATGAAATACACACAACATTCTTTCTCTCCCTCACAGACCATGGGATGATGAAAACAATAAAACACTGTCTACAACATGCACCAAGTAGAAAAAAATAATGATTCTACAACATTATTTGAATAGATTAGTTGTTTTTTATACTGCCTGTCTGTGTCAACTACCAGGCAGATGAAGATGGCGAATCGGAAGTTTTGGTCATGGGATCCAGACTTTACTACCGGTAGGCCCGTCCAACTTTTAGGTCAGACAATACTTGCGTGGTAAGATAAGATCTGGTGACCACACGAAGTCAACTTGGCTGACATGAATCATTCCTTCATGACCTGTGATGTTATGTTGTTTTATGACAGGGCTCAGGAAATTTCAGATTGGTTCTGAGCACCATAACCACCATCCTGACCTCAAATGGAAGTGTTATCATGGGGATTGTGTGTAACTGGCTGGCTTTGAAAATATCATACAGCTTCATCACCCAATCT
>NMRB01000722.1:91811-125430 GCA_002633025.1 Notospermus geniculatus
ACACTGCACTCTCCCACCCCAGAGGCCAACCATACGCAATGGGCATATAGATTTGTTCCAACTATGTCATCAAAATCTGAGCTGTTGAATCGCCTGACTTTTTGCATTCATTTCTGCACTGTACTTCCCCAAGCAACGTGTACATCATAAGCCGGCGGCTGAAACCCATGACGTCACGAAAACTTGTGCTGTTCAACCGCCTGACACAATGCACACTTCACTGCCGTACACGACGCAGACCAGTACAGCGCTTGCAACAGGCGGTGGCATATCGTTACGTCAACAATACTTGTGCATCTCCAAAAACACCCAAATATCTTTAAATCCAACATCGCTTTCTCCACAGTAAGAGTCACTATCTGCATCTTTCCTAATTATCTATTGATGGGCAGCCATTACAACGAGCAACTTCATCCCCTTGGTACCAAACGAACGCCTATGAGCTACAAACCCGAAAATCACCTACACTATAAAAATATCAGTAGCGATCCATAAAGGCCTTCGTCGTGTGCTGCCGCCGTCGGCGGGTTCCGGGATCATTGCGTCCAGTGGCACTCCATCCAATGGTAAAAGGCGGTATCACACCTATCATCAGTGGGACAGCAGCTGATTGAAGTAACAGCCATACTCTACACTACAGTTTACTTGGTAGTAGACAAGAGAGCCTTTCTTTCAATCAACCATCTTCCTACTGCTCACAAACCGAGTTACTGCCTTCTACCAGGGTGCTCTGGTTCATTCAGCCACAATCCATTTCAAATTTGTTTCATCTATCATGAATTAGCGAGGTACATTCAGATTTATTCATGCTGAAGTAAGATATCTGATGGCCAATGATCAGTCCTATGGGGGAAGAACCTGGTCTAAACCTACCCTTCTCTTCTGCTGTGGACCCCTTAAGTAGCTGGTAGAAGATGTGGAAGCTCCTCTCATTGACTGCCTGGCGAACGGCACGTGATTTCTCCAACAGGTCTGTCCATGGTCAAGGAAATCTTACTGAAGTTTAAACCCAACAAGAACCTCCGTTTACTTTGTAGGCTATGTCAGCATCAGGCACAAATGACAGGCCACATTCAGTACCGGGTTTTTTTTTGGGGGGGGGGGGCATACAACAAGCAACATCCCTAAATTCTAATTCCAGTTGAAACACCTGACTAGGGTAAGAAAAGACATAACGACACACATGAGTAGCTGTGTGGTTTTATACACGGAAGGATACAAGTTTCGATGTTGGCACCTGAGATGAAACCAGATGTGTCAAAGTTGATCCTGATGAATTTACCCTGAAATGAGATAGAAGACAAACATTTCATGAATGGGATTATGCTAAAAGAAAGGCAGCACTCCCATTTTTCAATAGAGTCCCAGGGTTCTGAGCAAATCATATGATGACATAATACAGTTCTAATGACCACCACAATTTGGTAACAATTACACTATACATGTATTTAGCATTGTTACTTGTAGTTCATGTAAGGCATGGCAGAAAAACCTCTTCTTGCAACAACAGCACTTGATCATGGACAAGGTTGAGTTTAATGTAGTTAACAATCAGTAAATCATTTGTGGAATTTCCTGTTATGAAATTTCGTTGATTAATTCATGTAATGTGAACATTCTGCCCTGGAATTGTCACAGGTCATGACCAGAGTTTTGGCCGACTCTCTCTTTTCATTCTTGGTACCACTCTTCACCTTGCAATCATGTGTGGGGAATGTCAGACTCAAGTATGAAAACTTCATGCCCTTCCCAGGGTTACATAGGAACCCTGCACTTGAGTCACTGAACATACCCACACTAGCTTTATATGAGTACATGTATCAGTCTAGTGTTGTAAAGGTACTCCTCCAGGTTAATCTTCTTGAGCAAGGTGGCTCTCAATGGGCAATCCACCAAACTGAATGACAAGTGACTGCCCATATGGTTTTTTAAAGCTGAATTGCCCATAGAGAAGATCTTTATAACAACTTTCTCATATATGGGGGAAGGATCTCCAAATTCAGAATATGACTGTGATTTAGCCCATGGCATGAACGACAGGCACAGCCAATAGACACAGAACTCATCCCTGTTCTTAATTGCCCTATATCAGGTCAATGTGTCATCCTGTGTCTACATTCAGGCACCACCACAGCAATTATCCCACTCATCAAATCCACAACGATTAGCTAATTAAACAGATAAAATCAATCCAGGGCATCGGGATGTAGCTATTCACAGACCTGTACATAACTTCCTAAAACTGCATCAACCAATTTTGACCATTATCTTCCAATAATGTAGGCCCCTGTTTGACCATTATCTTTCGATAATGTAGGCCCCTGTGTGACTTCGTTTCACCCAATATCAGGCCTTTACATTGTGTGATTTGGTGTTACTACATATGTAAGTGACTTTGTTTTATCAAATATCGGGCCTTCTAGCTTCACACAATTCCATTTACTCTGGGCTGGAAAAAGCCACCATGATGGATCGTCAAGCAACATGATGCTTCTGGCCACAAGGAACATCATGTCGCCATCCCAAACAGGCACCAACTGTGTTGTCCATACTCGACCCTTTTACCCTAACTTCATGGAGTAATGCCAAGGACAGCAGGCCCTACTGCACTCAACAAATTACATCTGTCGTTATGCAACGACACATCATAATATATTACATTATTCTCTGCTGGTAGCCAGGATGGCGGTAAAATAATTTTAGTGGCAGTCTGTCATTAACCCGCCAATACCAACCTCAGATAGTCGCAAGGCGACGTAACTTCATTTCTTTAGAATGATTTCAGCACCAGGTAGGCTACTTACAAATCGAGATGAGTTGTCATTCTTGACGGTCTTGGCATTTCCAAAGGCTTCCAGAATCGGGTTAGCTTGCAAAAGTTGTGCTTCTAATTCTCCCTGGAAAAGCATACAAACAGAAACATAAGCTTCATTCTAATTCCCTGGTTAAACTCCCTATCATTTGACAGCATGTCAGGTTTTTCACCCCTCAATTTGCTTATCAACAGGTCACATGGACTGGCTGGGCGTAGCCAAGTGATAAGGAAGTGACCCAGATAACACGGCCAGACCTCATTTAATTGGCAAGTCTCATGATAATGAAGTCCAAATTATAACCGTAGTTATCCAGCAATATGGTTCTTCTCAACTGAGTTCACTTGACATAAGATATGCCTTTGAAATACATGTATCTATCTATATACATGAATAAGAGCTATTCAACAAGTACATATTTTGAGAAGGTCAAGTATTTCTAGGGTTATTCAAGCCAACAGACAGCATAGTTGCTGTCAACTGAAGATTGTTGTAAATCCATATTTCTTATTGTAACATACAGGTCTGAACAAAATTCTTCAACTTTTCACTAGCAATTAGATAACCAACAACATAACCTGGAAGAAAACGAAGGCATGCACCTGATACTAATAATTAAAGTACAAGAATCCTGAAACTTTAACAGTTACAATTAGACTAGAGCAAGCGATCGCAAAGGGCTTCATCAGAAACAGATATCATAAAACAATACTGGAATTATTCATAACACTGAGAGGAAAGTAGGCTACTTCTGATATTGTAATCAGTAGTAGTCAAACGTGATTACAATGTTTGTTCGCCTAATCGCAGAACAAATGTCTAGGACAATAAAAACAACAAGACAAGCAAAAATTACAAGTACTCTCCTTCAATCAAGTTCAAAAGTTAGATGACATCAATTAAGATCAAGGTCTGGAAAGATCACTTAGAATTTATCCTTGTACCTCTGCCCCTCACTCTAAATTACACATTAACATTGATTTTAAACCACTAAATTTCAATTACACTCACTGGGGTGGCATAACTTTTTGATAGTCGATTAAATTGACAAACAACACCCACAAGACAGTTCAGGGCATCTCATCATTTTCTTCTCACCCATGTGGGCTGTTACTTCCTAAATGGTGTCGCATTTCAAGCTTCACTGGTTAGGCAAGGATCACGTGATATTTTCCATCCTGTATGAAATCAGCATGCTTTACAACGTGAATAAAGAAAGACATGGAAAAGAAATTTTAAATGGAAGATCAACAACAGAAGTGAAGACTTGTGATGTGACTGTGAGTTTGGTGTTTTGTTAGCCATTGATTGGCTACAAAGTGGAATAAACAGCTGAAGGATAAGTCAACCCGAGACCTGCCACTTGCCGCGATTACCACTTGGTTATCAAGGCTCCTCAAATCTCACTGTATTATGATGCAAATAATTATGAACAGTCACTTTCAAAATGCAGGAATTTTACATTTAAAATACCGGTACTTTAATTAGAAACTGATGAAGCCCTTCGATGCACTATCATGTACATTTATGCACGAATCGTACGCATGGAAGCAGCAAAGCAACACAATACACATAGAATCATACAATGATATGAAATACACACAACATTCTTTCTCTCCCTCACAGACCATGGGATGATGAACAATAAAATACTGTCTACAACATGCACCAAGTAGAAAAAAATAATGATTCTACAACATTATTTGAATAGATTAGTTGTTTTTTATATTGCCTGTCTGTGTGTCAACTACCAGGCAGATGAAGATGGCGAATCGGAAGTTTTGGTCATGGGATCCAGACTTTACTACCGGTAGGCCCCTCCAACTTTTAGGTCAGACAATACTTGCGTGGTAAGATAAGATCTGGTGACCACACGAAGTCAACTTGGCTGACATGAATCATTCCTTCATGACCTGTGATGTTATGTTGTTTTATGACAGGGCTCAGGAAATTTCTGATTGGTTCTGAGCACCATAACCACCATCCTGACCTCAAATGGAAGTGTTATCATGGGGATTGTGTGTAACTGGCTGGCTTTGAAAATATCATACAGCTTCATCACCCAATCTCTTTTCACCATCTGCAGTCATATCAGGAATGTCCAAGTTCAGGAAATCACCTTGGTTTGAGTGTCATCGAGGAAGGAAACAGAGTCATTGGTCAAAAACTGAACGGTGATTCACAACTAAGGAATTTACCAAAATAGGCCAATTTTATTTAAGATCCAGCCACCAATGTACACATCATATTTGCCATCTTTTTTCTGTTATCAAGATGATTTTCAAACTCGCAACACACACACACTGACTATGGTGACTTGTCGTTGGCGATATGAGTGCGGTGAATGGGACCACACGAACTCCGACTCAAACCGGTGAGCGTCAAGAAGCACTACTTACTATTAGTAAATGACAATGGCATGAAGGTGATACATTATTGCATTGATCCTGTTGAATTTCTTTCAATTTTCAATCATCTTTGAGAAAAACATATCATTTAGATAAGACTAGAGAATTCATTTTAGTTGGTCTCATGGACATTCCAACTTTTCATTGCACAAAGTATACTGATGGGACAAATTCTTACAGAACCCTCAACCTGACAATCAGACAACACCAAAGACTCGATTTATTCATGCATTACATTGAGAATGACACACATATATCTAACACTTAGATACTTCAAGAAGACCCACCACACTCCTTTGACTAATATGGACTGGGGGCGGCTGAGGTGAAAAGGGGGAATGAATGTTCAGTTATGATTTAGGGTTGAACGACAACTCCAGGACTGTTGACACTGTAGATGTGATTTAAATGGTGAAGAACCCAAAGTGATTTTACAGTACATTGCATATAATAATTATGACAACTGCATTCAAGGATCACACCATTTGTGGAACCATCTACAGAATAGAAATTCAGCCATTGGTAGTTGCTGAAGAATAAATTCTGGAAGAATGTGGTATTTTTGTAAGTGGCATGGTTCACCCAGATGACGAAACCAATGGGACGCTTGGAACCGTACAATTCTCAGGTCTGCCACCAACTATCTCATAACCCCACACATTATTTGAAATATAGTCCAACTGCACCCTCAAAGTCCCTACTGAAAGCGACACAGACTTCTCTACTCCTACTGCAAAGTTTCTTTACAGCGATAAAGCTCACACAGTGCCTAAAGTGATGTCACCTCAAAGTCAGTGCACACACGGATGAAAAAATTATGGGAAGAAGGTGAAAATATTGAATGAATGATCCTAAAACATAGGTAACGTGCTCAACAGCAGAAGCATTTTTTGTGTTTTTGTCAGCTTCTTCATATAACAACAAAATTCCTTGTTTACATCATGATTTTCAGAGATCAATGATCCTCTACTCATAACCCCCTTTCACCAACTCTGGCAGTACGTAGCATTTGAATCTGTAGATTCCAACATGACTTCATTTATTGCGGTAATAGCTGCCCATAGATGATTTGATGGAAGGAGGATGGTGAAGTTCGGTTCATCTCATGATTGCTCTGAAGAACTGCACAATGAAGCATTGAGGAGTGTGCAATGGAAGGAAAAATGGACTACTGGTATCGGTTATTTTGTCACACTTGTGGAAAACTTCAGAAAATACACCTAAAGAAAGAGGTGAAGTATTCTGTAAACCAGTGAAGTGAGTGAGGCCCTTTCGCACCACCCCCAAGTGACCTTTAGTCTGGCATACAAAAGCACATGTGCACAATATACGGCCTTTGTTATGGCCTTTTCCGGGTCATGTGGGTATCGATGCAAAAAAGGCCTATTGTGTGCACACAACATTTAGATGACATCTGATGAAAATTCGAACATACGACCACCATTCGGACTCAAATCTCCACACCATCCTGTTGCTCGTGCCCATAACCAATGGTGACGATGAGGTTAGTCAAAAGCGGCTCATATCAAATCTCACCAATGATATACTTACTAAATTAATATCCTTATACTGTAGCCAAAAAGACAAAATGACAAAGAGAGTGGATTAGTTACATGCAAAATGACATGCCAACACAAGTAACCGTGGCTGTGTCACTCAACATCAACTAGTCACAAGTGAAGAGATACAGGGGAAAACAAAGCAGTGGCGGGTGAGAGGACAGAGAAGATCAACAGGGAAAGGAACAGACTGCTGTGAAAGGATCTCAGGTGTTACTTGCACTTACCGTGTTATGTGCACAGAGGTAATGAAAAGTCGTTCGTGTACATGTATGTAGTTTTTACAGTGCAGTGTAAAGGATCTGAGGTGTTACTTGCACTTACCGTGTTATGTGCACAGAAGTAACGAAAAGTGGTTCGTGTATGTAGTTTTTACAGTGTAAAGTAAATTTGACAATTTTTGTTTTTTCCATTTCTGAAGGACATTCTATTCTACGGCCAATAAAGTGTGGAAATGTACCAGATACATGATCTTACTTCCTACTTGCTTCAGTTCAGTGGCATCATACAAGGAACTACAATATCAAGTTCTCACAAAATCAACCTTCAGAAATGAAGACAACCATAAGCAGCAATTATTGCAATTATAAAGGACATTTAAACTGTTATTTTAACACCTCTCTGGTCGTGACAAAATGTACCTTGAAGGAAGTAAAGTTGGTGTTACATGTATTATCATGTTCATTGTGTCAAAAGGGTTAGGGTATTTGTAAGTGTGTTCAAAATGTTCAGGTTCAGTGTGTCAGAATGGTTATGGAATGGGTTGAACTGGTGAAAAGTTAGGTTTTGATGTGATCAGCAAGTCTCAGAAGTGCTGGGCAATAGTGCACCTTCCAACACAGCATTTTAATGACAGATATTATACAACATAGGGGTTTTTGATATCATGTTGGGTGTTTTATTTTTGTCAGAAGTGATAGCAAACAAGAATTTTCCTACAACACATTGTTTCTTCCTTGCTTTGAATCAGGAAAAGGAACATTAGTTCAGGGTGTTAGCTCCTACTTGTATGTTGAATTTGAATTGTACATGTAACATGCATACTTGAGGTGGACTTTATTTGGCTCTTTGCTGAAGTCAGGCATTTATTGAACAGCACCATGCAAAAGCGGTCATAGCATGCAGTGAATGGCTGGTATTCATAAAAGTTAGCAAATGCTTTCGCTTAAGATTTGCACAGCAGTGTCCAATGCAAATGTACTACAAAATTTAAAGTAAAAGCATTTGCTAGCTTTTATAAATATCAGCTGATGTTTATAGTACACTTTAATTACACATTTTATATGATTTAGATCTGAGAAGCACAACCAATTCCCAGCACTTGTAAGACTTCTGATCAACCAGGCAAATTGCATGTTCGTATGTACAGATTTGGTCATTTTCTAAAGGGAAAGTTACTCAGTGTTTGTTAACTAGATTGTTCTTCTATCCACAGGACTCAAAAATGGCAAGTCATACTCACAAAGTTAAATTCCTGACAATTACATAAGGGTAGCATGTTATACATATCAAGGCATTCAGCATATAGGAGGGGGGACATTCCCAGCTGTGTGGAAACATGGATGAATGGTAATTTTGGATTACTATTTACATGGGACTGCAAGAAGCAGGTGCTGAATTCACATGCAGTTTTCTAGGCCTGCTCCCGTTAGACCACAGAAGGAATAGTTCAAGTTCCCAACACCCATTCTCTCATTACAGCATTCCCAGGGATGAGACGAAAATAGGAGGTAACTTGATTTTCACATTCAATCTTTTTTTACATTTCATCAGGACGATACTCACAAAATTAAATTCCGGAACCTATTCATTATACAAGGTAACAAAATTACAACACATGTACTTGTACAAAAGACATGAAGAATAACTTGTGATATCCATCTGCCCCCACCCCCCTCGTTCCCGTGTGTCATGCACCCACCCATTCCCAACGATGAATCTCTTGTCCCAATCCCAAGAAATCTCGAGCTATACCCATTCCGCATTTCCCCCAAGATCATTCAATTAATTTCCTTTCTGAGTAATCAGGACAAGCACAATGACCATTTTTTTCTGAATGATGGATCTGGGCCACTTATCGAACATGAACACTGATAATGGTGCAGGTAGACCAAGGCATTGAGGATTGAATTGAATGGATAGATCATTTTAGAACAGAATACACATCACTGCGAGTAATGTGAACTTCTGAATGGCCATCAAAAAGTAAAGAATAACTTTATCAAATGCTTTATATTATCAAGCATGATTTCAATGTCACATTGACAGGCTTTAGTCAGCTGTAAAATGAACAGAACAATTTGTTTCAATGCATGAAGGTGAGTTACCTTTTAGGCCTAGAAGGAAGTTCTGAACTGTCACATCAAGCAATTTCACAAGTTTTATGTATGTACTTTTTCATCTCTTTCACCCATGCACTCCTAGTTTTACCTTTATGAGCTATCGAATGTGGATTGGAGTGGTTACACATGGAAGGAAGTGTTCAAGTTTTCAGGTAGGCCAATGGGTGTAATGGTGACCATCTTTTACAGAGGCAGCAATGAAATGACTCACCTCAGGTGTCTGATCTTTGAGCACACAAATGGAATTTTTGATAGTAAATAAAAAAGTGCCTTCACTTGGCCTCTGGAGGTCTGTGCTCTTGGCCAACAACCACAGCTCAAAGATGGGCCTGGAGAAACACAAGGTATACCCTACACATGGTAGACAACACCGGCTTTAGGCCCACCTCACACTACACTGAATGGATGATTCATACATACAGCTATAACCATGAGTTTCAGCTTGTAAACTGTCAGGAATTCTTCCTGTCAGCACTCCTCTCATAGTATGTAGGGGCCTATGCAACAATCTGCCACCATGTGTATAGCCACCTCCAAGTTGACTGAAAGTAGGTCACTGAACTTTATCCTTTTCCCCCTCCCCCATTTCTCTGAATATCAGGGCCTATGGTCTTGAGACACAGACCTGACATAAGAGACTCTGAGAGGGACCCACCACAAAATTTTCATGTCCTTCAAGCTATGCTTCACAAGGCCTATTTGTTGTCATTCACACCCAATATTACACCAATCTATTTATTACAAGTTGTGGCCTGGGTTTACTCCGGTGTTGATATGCTCTACAGAAAGAATTCTATGCTGTGGAGCAAAACATACTTTTCAGAATTATAAAGGCCTAATTACCGGTTTAACCCCTCTTCTCGAGACCCTACAAACCTGGGCAACAAACATTCACCGCTTGCATTTGCACACTTCTTCTTATATTATAACCAAAACCCTGGAAGGAGAGTAGGCCTAGACTCCAAAGGGATTTAGGCCGGGCCTAATTGGACATTCAGTTGTCCAGAATGAGACCACACACCGATGGACAAATCTTCTTCATGACTGGCAATAACTTCAGAACTGACAAATTAGGCATACTCTGAACAACCAGAAAAGATACTTCATGAAATAAGTTCAACTCAGATCGGAAGGTACATAAGATTTTTCCACGTGCTCAATCACCAGACAACCTGGGTAATCAAATCAGCCATTTCTCTGACTAGCTAATCGCTGTCTGCCCTCTGCTAACTATATCTTAAAAAGTTCAAACTATTGTGATCAAATAACCCACACTATTCACTACCTTTCCTGTAGAATCTTCATGCACAGCTCCGCTAAGGCATGAGTACATGTGATTATTTCAAGAATGTTCACTCCTTCCAATACGAACCACACCATAAATAATTTATTCAACTTCACCTAATTTACAATAGTTAGAACAGTATAATGTATTTTGACAGTGAAATAAATAGGAGCATTTAACTTTGAGGGATCATTCGCCAAAATTTTGGTGGGTGAAATAAGAGACAACATGAATAGTGATATTGCTCAAAGCATTCCACACTTTTTAAATGTTACCATATATCAATGCCAGTGATTTTTCTATGTTCAGTGCTGAATCATTGTTTACAGGAGATGCAGTGTGCATTACAATGCATTTCTGAACACCAGAATTATGATTAAATCCAATTTTAAACAAAAGTGCATGATGTTTCAACAGCTCAAGATATGGTGTTATGTCTAAAGTGCAACGTTAATGGTTCTGTACAGAGATTACTTCAGGAAATCAACACACCAATATTAGTCATATCATAATTTTAGCAGGCATAAACTGAGCTGCGTTTTTGAGGATGATTCGCACTAGCTCAGGTTCAGCAGCATTTAGGGTAACTAAGGATAAGCAGTCAATGCGAGATAAAGTTCAAAATGTCAAAAACAGCAAGATAAAAGTTCAACAAAACTTGGAAATCAATAAAGAGGTGTAGTTTTGCAAGAAAGCAGAACTTCAAAATATCTCAAATTCTAAGGACGTTATCAGAACTCCAATATTAATATAAGCTATAAACTTGAAAAGCATACAAATAGTCATGCTATAGTTATTCAATATTACACTCAAAGTTCATGCCTGGTACCAGTGCATTTTGGCAAGACTGGAGATGAAGTTGGTATCAGAAACGGACATCTCAGAGTTGACCCATGTGGTCTACTTACATGCATGGAAGTTAAAACATTGGCACTGGTTGTTCGCTGGGTCTTCAAAGACGCTGCTACATATGCTAAATACTGGATGACTTTCTTCGTGTTCTCAGTTTTACCAGCACCAGATTCTCCCCTGTCAAGTAGAAAGTTTTTTTTTGTAGAAAAATGGAAAATCAATTCAAAATGTCATTCATGGTAACAGATCAAGATATTACAGCACAATACACGTAGGTCAATCAAGTATAGGTACATATAGAAAATTTGATGAAAATCAGCTTAATTCTGTCCATCAGCTTAATACTGTCAATCAGCCAACTTGACATGAATGGCAGGACACCGACCTGACAGCCAGTCCAGACAAACCGACTTCGCATTTGGACAAAAACCACAAACATCATTCTGATTTTGTGAGCTCTAATTTTGAACACTTCTTTTTTAAGGACAATTTCCCACTTTTTGTTTTCAGCAGAATCAGAATGACAGGACTGATAAAACAACAGCAGAGTTTATTAATAGGATGCCATCATATCTCAATGGACCATTATCGTTTGGAGAGATGATGGTAATTAAGAGTGATTATACAGACAATTGCCTAGATAGATGAGAATCAGTTTGTTCGAGACCAATATTGGCAATGCAAATATATTGCAGGCTGGAATGAAATCATTAAATCAGTGTTGGTATGGGATAAACACATACACGGGGCGTCACAGAAAAAAGTCCCCAGTTTTCCCTGTGGATTTGAAAAGAAGTCATTTTGGAGTTCACCTGTAAGCCTCTCACTGAATGCTGATCAGTGGTGCCTTAAATAAAGAACAGAGACTTGTCTTTTTCCATCAATAATACCACGGATATCTCTCATACATTCTTACGTTGCACCATTTATCAAATTATCATAAAGGTTCGAATGAGAATGCAAGGGTTAGCAAGTTTGTTGGTTTCTGGTAAAACAGGTCCATGAGGCTTGTGAAGACACACTCCACATAGAATGCGGAGGTAAGTGTTTACTTACGTGCAGAGAATTGACTGATCCTCACGATCTGGAATGAGAAAGCAAACAGAACAATTCAATAACAAAGTACAGACCAGGAGATGAAAGACCTTGCTATGGAGGTCATATACAATGTCGAATAGACTTGCATATAGATTTTATTGACTTATCTCCATTTGTAAAGCATTGAACATGTTGAAGGTTCTGACTTCATTTTGAAGACACTGTCTGTCACTATGCCAAGTACAGACCAGGAGATGAAAGCAGACCTTGCTGTGGAGGTCATATACAATGTCGAATAGACTTGCATATAGATTTTATTGACTTATCTCCATTTGTAAAGCATTGAACATGTTGAAGGTTCTGACTTCATTTTGAAGACACTGTCTGTCACTATGCCAGCTTTGCGCCCCAAAATGAACTGCAATGATCAATTAAAACATGATTGTATAACTGATACAATTTCAATACAATTTACAATATCATGATAACAAGAGCCCCAAATTGAAAACGAGATCATTATAAAATGTATGTCAACAATCCCCTAAAAAAAATGATGATCAAAACTTCAAACCCAATGTAATATCTGTGCCATCATTGACTGAAATACACCGAATCAGCCAATTATAGGATAACACAAAAATACCAGGAACGAAAACCAAACTTATTCCAAATCAATACACAGTGTATAATTGAACCCACTTTCTGAAGTTCTACTCCACTGATTTTGTATATATCGAAACATCAAGTACATAAATTCAGAACAGTGGTGGAATAAGTGATATGACCTAGATGACAGGTCATAGCAAGTGCTCATGCCTATATCCATTCAATGGGCCGTGATTAATTACACAATGCAATTGCACAGAACATGACCTCAATATGCCCCACCATATAAGGAATTCAGACGTGTACACACAGAATACCACAAGCAAGTCATGGCCCAATCATCTGTAAACAGGAACTCTTCTGACAAAACATTCTGTTCTGTCTGAAAGGTGACTTCATCCACAAAAACATGGAACACTGTCACAACTATGACAATCTATGGTCTGTGTTTAGTGTGGATGCTCGACAGACCCCTCACATTCCTAAACTGAAGGATAGGTGAATGACAAGTCAATGCTTGATAAGTTTAGTTAGGGCAGAGCTCAGAGAGAGATACGTTTGAAGACATCGTCAGATTTCATCGCCGTCATCTGCCTACCACTACCACCAGGGAAAGTTTGGAATTACTACCTTCCCTCTTTCATGTGTTAAGTCCACAACAGGGGGTTAGGCCCTGGCAATTCAGTGAAGCCCTTTTGTCCAAGAATGGGGTTGATCATTCATTGATCTGACGATCCAATTGTTATACAAAATTTACATGCCTTGGCAGGGCTATCATTGACACAAACTGTATGCACTTGTTTGCATTTCAGCTAAAGATGAGCTTTCACAATGCAGGTATACATGCATAACATGAGATTTCGTGGAGTAGGCTACAAAACATGAGACAATCCAATCTCATTCTCAGACAGGTCAGATGGGGCCGCGGGTCCATTATTGAGATCCAGATTGACACAAATCCCTCGATGACAAAACCTTGCTGATGAATACACTAGAGCAGAAATGACCCAAAATATGTCGAATTGTCTAACATGGCATCACACCCTTTCTACCTACTACGGTACTATCCAACTCAATATGTGTAAAACTGATTGGATCAAAGCATCAGGTTTTACCAAATAGCTGCATGCAAACCTGGGTGGTAAATGGACAATAAATCAGAGTAAATGTGTCCTGCCTGATTTGACGGCAGATTATCAAGGAGTCATGACATGTATGATTCTCCCAGAATGATCGGTTCAATGTGTTTGTCATCCAGGAACATGATCTTCATGACATACTTGAACTTCAAGGAGTTCTAGTCGGAGAAATGGAAATAAAGGAAGTTGATGAATTTCATCAAATTGTATTTCAAGTATGTGTGGAAAACGTCATCTACAGCGACCACCAGCCAACTCCACCATGATTCATTCTGTGACCTTTGAAATAGCACAAGTTGTCCACATCAATCAAGGCTCTGGTTTCAACCAAGTCAACCATGTAATTGCTAAATGAGAATTATGTACATGGATTATCTCCAGAAGCATGCACATGACCATGTAGTGCACCATAAGATACTTGGACAACTCCCATTCCCCCTTCACCACACAGAAAAATAGCTTGCACTACATGTTCAGCAACTTTAAGGATCTACACTAATAGACTACGAGGACCACAGGTCAACAGTACCAGGCCACTTGGTGATTAGTACACCCTATTCAGTTTTAAAACTAGGGGCCTAATCCCATCCACTCTGGCATTAGATTGTCGCCTGAAATCTGTCAAGGCTAAAAAGGACAGGACAGGTCTATACAAATCTATGAAGATCAAGGCAAGCACCAAAACATTTCTATGCATGATCAATGACCTATATTACAGGTATGTGGCCACTGCCAAATACCACACTTGCATAAGGTTCTCTTCATACAATTACAACAGCAGGAAAACCTATTCTAAGCCCAGTACTCTGAAGATTTCCTGTGTTCAGCTATGTATGCATTAGTCTTGATTATGGCATGTATGGCCTCTGTTGTTGTAGTTGGGACGAATTGGAATAATATAAATATGAAAGTGACTGGAATTTTTGGTAGTAAAATAGCCGCAGCACAACACCAAACATAAGCTTCCTTAGTGGCATATTACCCTGAAATATCTAAACCTGACATTATCAATCTTGTTTCAGGGCCAAGCTATCATAAACAAACAAAAGCATTACCTTGGATAATGAACCAGACTATGAGCATTATGAGTATTATGCATCGGATGAAACCAAAGGAAAGTGGATGAATGGAAAGTCAGTTACTCCAGTGTGCCTACAGACACACCATGGAGTCTACATTTTTGTACCTGAGAAACTGACGAGGCCACTGGGCAAATAGGAGAAAGACTTTCAGCAGAATGTCAATGTTGAATTATTGGCCTCATGACTGACCAAGGTGCATGCCAGCATCAATTCTCTTCATGTTTCTGTGAAATCTCCGTCAATAACTTTTCTGAACACTCAACGCAATCCAATTTACTGTTACCTCAACAAGATGAGGCAAGCCCACCTGGGTACACCATCAGTGTTCTCCGCAAGGCTCCAAGGTAGGGCGGCCCACCCTATCTTGGCATGTTACCACCCTACCTTAGAAGTAGCCACCCTACCTTACAGCCCAATTTTGTAATGGTTTTCTATTACACCCCCCTATCTTAGATTGGTGACCACCCTATCTTGATTTGCAAAGTAATGGAAAAACCTGGAATTTCAAGGATACCACCCTACCTTAAAGGAACCCTGCGGAGAACACTGCACCATGTGTAGACTTCAGTACATGCAGGCCCGTGTGGCATCTGAGAACAGGTATTACCGTATATTTAAGAGACGTAGAACAACCTTGTCTTGTCTTCATTCAGAATGGATGAGATCTCTGCCAAGGTATCTCGTGATAACAAGCCTGTCTGGCTGAGGCCAAGGTTGTGACAAAAAGCACTGAGCTAAGACGGACTCCTAAAATATGGTGAAGAGCACCTTCGACGATATTGGGTCATATGAATAAAGACTAGCAAATGCTTTTACTTCAGATTTGTACGGCATTGCCTAGTGCATTTGTATTGAAAAATTCAAGTAAAAGCATAGTCTTTATTCATATGACCCATTGTTTCAATGGCAAATACTCGACTTGCCATTCTCAGAAGCAGTGGCAGCCAGGTTGAAATCTCTGAACTTTACAAACATTTTTACTTCTGATCCAACCTCGACATGGCCACATCAGCAGAGATGGATACGCATCAAAATTAACATTAACTGGATCAGGATTGAAACCGTTGAAGTAATTTAAAACGTGTGATTATTTACTTCCTGATCAAACTCAATCCTGGAGTTTCCACAGTTGATCGAGGTTTTACCAAAATTTAAGGTTTATGAGGTTTCAGGGGCTGTGACAGGGTGTGGCACGACTCCTAGTCAAAGTTGAGTCCAGATGCTGCTTGCCTCCCTATTCGTAGAATGCAAAAATAACCACCTCCGGAATGCTTTCCTGGAAAGTGGACACAGAAAATATTATAGTACATCAGAGACACTACTGATTGCTAGGAAACCTTGCAGTAAGGTGAAATCTGCACCAGCCAGGCTATGTCAGGTATGTACATGTAGGGGGGCCTACTATACATATACCAATGGCAAGTTGTCAAGAATTCACACGAGGCAGGAGTGTGAAGTTCACTCAATGCAGATCTACTGTACTGCAATGAAAATTCCCCAAAGGTCAAGGCATGCCAGGAATTTGGGACCCTTTCCCTGCAGACACTTTTGTACATGAAGAGGGACATTATCATTTGAGGATAACAAAGCCCAGTGATATTTAACGCCCTTTTATAATACTGTACTTAGTAAGACACTGCACTCATAAATTATTCAGTTTTCGTAAATAGGGAAGTTATCTGTTTTTATTTCACTGATCAGTTTAATGATTTTCAAACTAGTCTGAATACACGTATCATTATCAGATATGTGATGTATATGTACAGTTAACTAATGCTCTTAGTTATAATCTCTTTAGGGGGAATTTGCATAAATTAGTCTGCAGTCTGTCAAGACGGGTGGACCAGATGCATCTACAGAGGGTGCTACACAGAAACTGCAGAAGTAGCAATGAGAGGTGGGGTGTGGCAGAGAGCCGAAACAAATAATGTAGTATAGGAAATCATAAGGTTCACTCCAGGTTCACAAAAACAACAACATCCCTTCAAATCATGTACCGTTACATATGTCCTTCAAAATGAGTGATTCATTGAGGTCATAGTCCTTGACTTGTTCAGGGTTGTGACACAATAATGTCAAGATCCCACAAATGACACAACCAATACAGAGGTTAACTTCACCAGCAAGGAATGGCTTTCCTGGAAGAAGCGATTTTCTTTCCTGGGGCTGTTGTGAGACATGTGTCCTAAGAAAAGCAGTGTCCTTGAAAAGGTGTCTCCAGGAACTGAGTGAGGGCTGCTGGACTGCTTCCACTTGAATCCACTGTTTTCTTGCCAGCACCTACATGTATCAATAAAAGATTCCATGCAATGGACACTACAGAACACAAACAATACCCACCTTGAAGCATACTCCTGTACGCTGTGTCAGTGATAGCAAACACATGGGGTGGTACCTCATGTCTCTTCTTGCCTTTGTACAGCTCAATAACCTTGTCGGTGTAGATTGGCAACCTCTTGTAGGGGTTCACCACAACACAGAAAAGCCCAGAATAAGTCTGAAATAATCAAATGGAAACACACGCTTTCAGCACAATGATGATAATCTAAATCATGTCACAGATTTGCTGCAGACATTTTTCAAAGACATGACTTCTGTGTACATGAAATGCAAGAACAATATATGAAATATGCAATTTGTTTGTGTTTTAAATTTGATGCACAGACCACTGGGCTTTACTGAATCAAAACCAATCAATAGAGATCGACAAAGTGTTGTCTTCTCCTGGTTTGCACATCAGATTCTGACATTTGTTCACGCAACCCACCACAGCTCATCACTATTCTGCCACTAGGCCTACCATAATAGAGGCCTAGTTGTATAATATAAAGCTCACAGGCCTACTACATCATGGCAGAATGCACCAACTTCTGTCCACTGCCCTGGGAATTTGAATACAATCAGAAAATCTGGGCAGGAAGACAAACTACATAATGAACCAGAACCAATACCAATACCAGATAGGATTATATAATTGATCCATCTGGGCCGACTTCGATTGCGAACTCCAGGGTCGAGTAAGGTAGTGCCTGTGATGACGTAGTGATGACTCATACCCCGTACTGCGCATGACGAGTATGAACTGCGCATTGGTATGCGCATGCGCACTGCAAACAATGGGCACTGGGGACGGGTATTTTACCAACCTCGTACCGACGAAATCATCTTGGGCCGACTTCGATTGCGAACTCGAGGGTCGAGTAAGGTAGCGCCTGTGATGACGTAGTGATGACTCATACCCCGTACTGCACATGACGAGTAGGAGTTCCACTCGAACACGCTCGAGTTGATGACAGGCACAAAACATGGCGGCGCTAAATATGAAATATTCAATCTTCTTGACCACAGTCCACATCTGACATGTCTGACCAGCTCAAACGCTTTGTGTGTGGCTGTGGCAGCGTCTCAGTGCTTGAGATGGGCACGAGTGCCCATCACTTCAGGATTTCAGCAGAATCAGCGAGTTGAGCAAGGACTTTCGTGAACTTTGTGTGCATTGCGAAGCCCAGTCCGGAATATCGGCCTAAATTTCACCGAACTCGACAATTACCTGTTTCCAGTGGTATAAACTTAATCCGTCTTGCATTCGCTCCGAAATGAGAAGTGTTTGACGTATTTAACAACACGCAAACCGGTCTGACATGTCTGAAGTGACACTTTCATTCCTTCGGCCGCCATCTTGTCACGTGGTTAGTCGAGTCAAACCCTCAACTGGATGAGGGTTGGACTCGGGTCCCTAAGTAGGTCAAATTTGACCACGTGATCGCCCTACGTCACCAAACTCGCGTGAATTCGATTGTAACTCGGGTCGCTCGAGTCCAACCCGAGTTGCAATCGAAGTCGGCCTTGGTCAGTGGGACCGAGGTTTAAAAAGGTAGGTTTCTGATAAAAACTAGGTTTTTATCAAAAACCTACTTTTTATGGCATAAAACTTAGTAGCGGAATGCACCAGATTGGATGGAGAGAGAATGAGAGAAACTCAGTGAAAACAAGGAAGACCGCCCCATTGGGGTGGGGCGGTCTTAATAATTAATAATTGAACCAACTTTCTGAACATCAAGCACATAAACTCAGAACAGTGGTTGGTTGCGGTCAATAATGACCTTCGTTTCTAATTGAGCTGTTGCAATTTCTTGACCAGTATCACAATAGATCTGTTTACAACCAATCTCTTTGAACCCCTCAGGAGATTTTAGGGTTCCGGTAACTTATACTATAGTAGTTTAGGGAAGGCCAGGGCAACGTGCACACCATCGAGGTTGGCCAAATTCTCATTCATTGCAGGCCTACTCCCTTAGCAGTCATTCATTTTCATGAATGATAATGATAGGCAGTCCTGCACCATTTATCATGTTCAAGGAAATCCAAGGGCTGCTATAAGTGATATGACCTAGATGACAGGTCATAGCAAGTGCTCATGCCTATATCCATTCAATGGGCCGTGATTAATTACACAATGCAATTGCACGGAACATGACCTCAATATGCCCCACCATATAAGGAATTCAGACGTGTACACACAGAATACCACAAGCAAGTCATGGCCCAATCATCTGTAAACAGGAACTCTTCTGATAAAACATTCTGTTCTGTCTGAAAGGTGATTTCATCCACAAAAACACGGAACACTGTCACAACTATGACAATCTAGACCCCTCACATTCCTAAACTAAAGGATAGGTGAATGACAAGTCAATGCTTGATAAGTTTAGTTAGGGCAGAGCTCAGGGAGAGATAAGTCAATGCTTGATAAGTTTAGTTAGGGCAGAGCTCAGGGAGAGATACGTTTGAAGACAGCCTCAGATTTCATCGCCATCATCTGCCTACCACTACCACCAGGGAAAGTTTCGAACTACCTTCCCTCTTACATGTGTTAAGTCCACAACAGGGGGTTAGGCCCTGGCAATTCAGTGAAGCCCTTTTGTCCAAGAATGGGGTTGATCATTCATTGATCTGACGTCACTCCAATTGTTATACAAAATTTACATGCCTTGGCAGGGCTATCATTGACACAAACTGTATGCACTTGTTTGCATTTCAGCTAAAGATGAGCTTACAAAGTGCAGGCATGAGATTTCGTGGAGTAGGCTACAAAACATGAGACAATCCAATCTCATTCTCAGACAGGTCAGATGGGGCCGCGGGTCCATTGAGATCCAGATTGACACAAATCCCTCGATGATAAAACCTTGTTGATGAATACACTGGAGTAGAAATGACCCAAAATATGCCATTGTCGAATTGCCTAACATGGCATCAAACCCTTTCTACCTACATGTACTACTGGTACTATCCAACTCAATATGTGTAAAACTGATATGGATCAAAGCATCAGGTTTTACCAAATAGCTGCATGCAAACCTGGGTGGTAAATGGACAATAAATCAGAGTAATGTGTCCTGCCTGATTTGACGGCAGATTATCAAGGAGTCATGACATGTATGATTCTACCAGAATGATCGGTTCAATGTGTTTGTCATCCAGGAACATGATCTTCATGACATACTTGAACTTCAAGGAGTTCTAGTCGGAGAAATGGAAATAAAGGAAGTTGATGAATTTCATCAAATTGTATTTCAAGTATGTGTGGAAAACGTCATCTACAGCGACCACCAGCCAACTCCACCATGATGATTACTTATTCTGTAACCTTTGAAACTCCACTAGTTGTCCACATCAATCAAGACTCTGGTTGCAACCAAGTCAACCATGTAATTGCTAAATGAGAATTATACATGGATTATCTCCACAAGCATGCACATGACCATGTAGTGCACCATAAGATACTTGGACAACTCCCATCCCCCTTCACCACACACAAAAATAGCTTGCACTACATGTTCAGCAAGGATCTACACTAACAGACTACGAGGACCAAAGGTCAACAGTCCCAGGCCACTTGGTGATTAGTACACCCCTATTCAGTTTTAAAACTAGGGGCCTAATCCCATCCACTCTGGCATTAGATTGTCACATGTTTGTCACATGTTAAACCTATGTTGGATAATTTAAATTTTATGAGTGTCAATCAGCGATTTTACATGAATAATTGCGTCACGATGTGGAAGATCATCCACGGGCATGCCCCAGCGCACCTCTCAGCAAGCTTCACCCAACAGGCGATGCGCCCGCGAGCGACATGCTCGACGCGATCCATGTCTAAATTGGACGTGTATCGTGGGCGGGTGCATCCACGCTCATTTGCTGAGAGGGGTGCTGTGGCGTGGAATGGTCTTCCGCATCGTGTCCAATTTGTAAATAATTTGCGCGGCTTCAAATTGGAATTGCGCAATTTTATTGCCAACACAATCAATCCTATTATCTAAGTTTTATTCTCTTTCTCTGTGATGTCTTGAGCTCACTTTTATTCCTTTTCTTCCTTTTACTCTTCTTTTTATTTCGTCTGTGATTTATTTCTTGTTACATGTATTCTTTGTTATTACGGCTCCATTGTAAAACTCGATGTATTGAGATCATGGATTCCGAAATAAACTAAACCTGAAATCTGTCAAGGCTAAAAAGGACAGGACAGGTCTATACAAATCTATGAAGATCAAAGCAGGCACCCAAACATTTCTATGCATGATCAATGACCTATATTACAGGTATGTGGCCATTGCCAAATACCACACTTGCATAAGGTTCTCCACATACAATTACAACAGCAGGAAAATCTATTCTAAGCCCAGTACTCAGAAGATTTCCTGTGTTCAGCTATGTATGCATTAGTCTTGATTATGGCATGTATGGCCTCTGTTGTTGTAGTTGGGACGAATCAGAATATTAAAATATGAAAGTGACTGGAATTTTTGGTAGTAAAATAGCCGTAGCACAACACCAAACATAAGCTTCCTTAGTGGCATATTACCCTGAAATATCTAAACCTGACATTATCAATCTTGTTTCAGGGCCAAGCTATCATAAACAAACAAAAGCATTACCTTGGATAATGAACCAGACTATGAGCATTATGAGTATTATGCATGGATGAAACCAAAGGAAATGGATGAATGGAAAGTCAGTTACTCCAGTGTGCCTACAGACACACCATGTAGTCTACATTTTTGTACCTGAGAAACTGACGAGGCCACTGGGCAAATAGGAGAAAAACTTTCAGCAGAATGTCAATGTTGAATTATTGGCCTCGTGACTGACCAAGGTGCATGCCAGCATCAATTCTCTTCATGTTTCTGTGAAATCTCCGTCAATAACTTTTCTGAACACCCAACGCAATCCAATTTACTGTTACCTCAACAAGATGAGGCAAGCCCACCTGACCTGGGTACACCATATGTGTAGACTTCAGTACATGCCGGCCCGTGTGGCATCTGAGCACAGGTATATTAAAAAGAGACGTAGAACAACCTTGTCTTCATTCAGAATGGATGAGATCTGCCAAGGTATCTCGTGATAACAAGCCTGTCTGACTGAGGCCAAGGTTGTGACAAAAGCACTGAGCTAAGACGGACTCCTAAAATATGGTGAAGAGCACCTTCGAGGATATTGGGTCATATGAATAAAGACTAGCAAATGCTTTTACTTCAGATTTGTACGGCATTGCCTAGTGCATTTGTAGTGAAAAATTCAAGTAAAAGCATATACTAGTCTTTATTCATATGACCCATTGTTTCAATGGCCAATACTCGACTTGCCATTCTCAGAAGCAGTGGCAGCCAGGTTGAAATCTCTGAACTTCATGAACATTTTAACTTCTGATCCAACCTCGACATGGCCACATCAGCAGAGATGAATACGCATCAAAATTACCGGATCAGGATTGAAACCGTTGAAGTAATTTTTTTAAAAATAGTGCCAATGGCACTGTGCCCGCTTGGCTTGAAGCATGGTGATGGCCAAGGGAGAAATAACGCTTTGTTTTTTGGTTTCGGCACCCCTAGTGGCAAAGTCAAGAATTAGATTTTACCGAAAATTCATCCCAGTTGTTACACTACAGTCTAGAGGTAGATATGTGCAAAGTTTCAAAGCGATAGGGGCAAACCATTACAAAAAGAGCCGATTTCGTAATTTCAGGCAAACTTTGACCTCTGCGAACTTGAAAAGTAGGTCAAATTAAAAACTCGAGTGCTATATCGTATGTATCCTTTTAGATATACCCATGAAAAAAAATTTGACAAAAATCCATCTCTTGGTTAGGAAGAAATAGCACTTTCCATGATTTTGGTTTTGGCCCCCTGGTGGCTAAGAAAAGAATCAGATTTCACCGAAGTTTTGTCTGTAAGTTGCTATAACCTAGAGGTACATGTGTACAAAGTTTCAACACAACAGTTCAAGCCATTATCAAAATATAGCCCTTTGAAATTTTTCACAAAACGCCCCCTGGAGGCCAAGATAGGAATCCAACCGTGCTCAAAATCGAACTCGACCTAGATCTTAGGCCCATATATACACCCACCAAAGATCAAAAAGATTCGTCAAAAAATAAAGGCGCTAGAGCGCTAACAAACCAAAAGTTTACGGACGGACGTACGTATTGACGCACGACAGACCACCACTCAATGACCCCAACCACAGCATAAGCCCTGCTGGGCCTTGCGGCCAAGCGGGCTAAAAACGTGTGATTATTTACTTCCTGATCAAACTCAATCCTGGAGTTTCCACAGTTGATCGAGGTTTTACCAAAATTTAAGGTTTATGAGGTTTCAGGGGCTGTGAGAGGGTGTGGCACGACTCCTAGTCAAAGTTGAGTCCAGATATGCTGCTTCCCTCCCAATTCGTAGAATGCAAAAATAACAACCTCCGGAATGCTTTCCTGGAAAGTGGACACAGAAAATATTATAGTACATCAGAGACACTACTGACTGCTAGGAAACCTTGCAGTAAGGTGAAATCTGCACCAGCTAGGCTATGTCAGGTATGTACATGTAGGGGGGCCTACTATACATATACCAATGGCAAGTTGTCAAGAATTCACACGAGGCAGGAGTGTGAAGTTCACTCAATGCAGATCTACTGCAATGAAAATTCCCCACAGGTCCAGGCATGCCAGGAATTTGGGACCCTTTCCCTGCAGACACTTTTGTACATGAAGAGGGACATTATCATTTGAGGATAACAAAGCCCAGTGATATTTAACGCCCTTTTATAATACTGTACTTAGTAAGACACTGCACTCATAAATTATTCAGTTTTTGTAAATAGGGAAGTTATCTGTTTTTATTTCACTGATCAGTTTAATGATTTTCAAACTAGTCTGAATACACGTATCATTATCAGATATGTGATGTATATGTACAGTTAACTAATGCTCTTAGTTATAATCTCTTTAGGGGGAATTTGCATAAATTAGTCTGCAGTCTGTCAAGACGGGTGGACCAGATGCATCTACAGAGGGTGCTACACAGAAACTGCAGAAGTAGCAATGAGAGGTGGGGTGTGGCAGAGAGCCGAAACAAGTAATGTAGTGTAGGATATCATAAGGTTCACTCCAGGTTCACAAAAACAACAACATCACTTCAAATCATGTACCCTTACACATGTCCTTCAAAATGAGTTATTCATTGAGGTCATAGTCCTCGACTTGTTCAGGGTTGTGACACAATAATGTCAAGATCCCACAAGTGACACAACCAATACGAGGTTAACTTCACCAGCAAGGAATGGCTTTCCTGGAAGAAGCGATTTTCTTTCCTGGGGCTGTTGTGAGGCATGGTGTCCTTAGAAAAGCAGTGTCCTTGAAAAGGTGTCTCCAGGAACAGAGTGAGGGCTGCCGGACGGCTTCCACTTGAACTGTTCTTGCCAGCACCTATGAAAGAGATTCCATGCAATGGACACTACACTACAGAACACAAACAATACCCACCTTGAAGCATACTCCTGTACGCTGTGTCAGTGATAGCAAACACATGGGGCGGTACCTCATGTCTCTTCTTGCCTTTGTACAGCTCAATAACCTTGTCGGTGTAGATTGGCAACCTCTTGTAGGGGTTCACCACAACACAGAAAAGCCCAGAATAAGTCTGAAAAAATCAAATGGAAACACACGCTTTCAGCACAATGATAATCATGTCACAGATTTGCTGCAGATATTTTTCAAAGACATGACTTCTATGTACATGTAATGCAAGAACAATACATTGTTCTTTGTATGAAATATGCAATTTGTGTTTAATTTGTTGCACAGACCACTGGGCTTTATTGAATCAAAACCAATCAATAGAGATCGACAAAGTATTGTCTTCTCCTGGTTTGCACATCAGATTCTGACATTTGTTCATGCGACCCACCACAGCTCATCACTATTCGGCCACTAGGCCTACCATAATAGAGGCCTAGTTGTATAATATAAAGCTCACAGGCCTACTACATCATGGCAGAATGCACCAACTTCTGTCCACTGCCCTGGGAATTTGAATACAATCAGAAAATCTGGGCAGGAAGACAAACTACATGTACATTAATGAACCAGAACCAATACCAATACCAGATAGGATTATATAATTGATCGATCTGGGTTACCATCATAAAGAGCATTTGGTTGGATACTTGTTTTTCTTCATACAAGTGTGACATGCCAATAACATGTTTTGAAAATCTACCATGAGAGTTCTAGTATTTAGTCTGAAACTGGCTGTGAACCAGGTCATCATTCATATTGGATACAGGTTTCATGCTTCAGGCTTGGTGCCCATGAAACAATCCCTAGAATACATTCCTACAAACACAAGATGTGAAAATAACTTTCTCAGGTTCTCCTCCCCAATTCTGTATATCAAATAAGAGGAATCAGTTGAATCACATGCATCAGTTGCAAAAAAGAGGCGTGGATTCACCGCATGAGCAATACTTTTACTAAATACTGAACATTCGGTCGCACTAATTTGCGTCCAACTGCGACCAATTGCGTCCAACGCTATAAAACGCTAATTTTATCAATACAAATGTTCAAATTTATGTTTTAAATGGTCATTCTCAAAGTTATCTCATCAGAATTAATCACAAAAAGGTGAATTATATGACATTTGACGGATCAAAAAACTCCCGAGGCCAGCCTTCCGCGATTGTGACTCTTCAGGCAATGGCGGCCATTTTGACAGAGTCTACCCCAGACAACGATAACAACAAAATGGCCGCCGGCTTCTGGACGCGAAAATAAACTCAATAAATCATGTAAATAAGCGATTGAAAACGTTCCAAATTCATTTCAGGAATGTTTGATTGACTCTTGCCTACACTCATAAATATTGATATGGACACTTTATTCTTAAAAATTACTTTTTTATAGTGTTGGACGCCATTGGACGCAACTGGTCGCAGTTGGACGCAAATTAGTGCGACCCCNTCGATTGTAACTCGGGTCGCTCGAGTCGAACCCGAGTTACAATCGAAGTCGGCCATTGGTTACCATCATAAAGAGCATTTGGTTGGATACTTGTTTTTCTTCATACAAGTGTGACATGCCAATATGTTTTGAAAATCTGCCATGAGAGTTCTAGTATTTAAGTCTGAAACAGGCTGTACATGTAAACCAGGCCCCAGTTGCACAAAGAATCTTAAGTCTAAGAAAAAACTTAAGTCTGAAATGAAGCCATCTGATTTGCTGAAACCTGGTCACATGATGACTTAAGTCAAACTTTAGACTTAAGATTCTTTGTGAAACTGGGTCCAGGTCATCATTCATATTGGATACAGGTTTCATGCTTCAGGCTTGGTGCCCATGAAACAATCCCTAGAATACATTCCTACAAACACAAGATGTGAAAATAACTTTCTCAGGTTCTCCTCCCCCATTCTGTATATCAAATAAGAGGAATCAGTTGAATCATATGCATCAGTTGCAAAAAAGAGGCGTGGATTCACCACATGAGCAATACTTTTACTAGGCAAATACTGAACATTTTTTGCGTACATCAATGTGACCTAAAAAGAAGGCCAAGGCTAGTGGAGTTTGTTATGGCTGTTCAGCTAGCTCGGTGACACATGGGGTTGGAGTTGATGTCAAAATGCCTTTTCATTTTGATAGGCCCCTCCTCACTATCCATCACATTCTCATTCTCTTTCTGATCAAACAGTCATTCATCATCACTAAAAATCTCCATCAGGCTCGGCACCTCTTCCTCCAGTATTCACAGCCAAATTCAACATTGCTACATATCCGATGCTGTGAAAGGATGTAACCATGGATCATGGAGACAGACGTGTGTGCGTCCTTATACAGTGTATCTTCTTAGTGATGAAAGGTTACTTCCGGTTTGAACATGCCCAGTGGTCGCCATCTTGGAATTGGCGGCGTGTACAGTAATGTACATGCTCATGTACATGCACGCATAGGCTAAATTGTACAGTATCCGGAACTGCCAAGTTTCTGGACAAATATTACATTTCACTGACAATGTCAGTACATTAAGCAACATTCATCGATTCGGGGATAATGTTAAGAATATATTCATAACCAAGAACTATAAAAGTGATTCCAAAACACGGCGAAAACGCCGATCGGCGACCAGAGGAATGACCTCGCACCACGAAACCAGCCACAAAAGTGTCTGACTTGACAGATTTGACAGGCACCGACACGTGCTAATTTTGACCAACTTACATATATCAAACCCGAGTAATAACGTTCCTTCAAATTGTGAAGAACCGATGCCTCGTTCAGGCAGGCTAATTCAGCCATATCCTCGACTTTGCTGAACTTCGGGGGGTTCATTTTTTGAACTTCATCTTTCGGAACTTTCGCCTTCTTTCCCGAGTCGAGTTCGACGGTGAATTCGTCTCCATTATCGTCCTTGATGCTGGCCACAACGAACCCATTCGTATCATGTGGGATCCAGACTAGCTTCTTAGCAGCCCATTCAGCATGAGCACTGGGATCATTGATCATATTCCGATCCACAGTCAAGTATTTCAACTCCACCGCACCAACGCTACCGAATTCGTCCGCCATTTTGACTCCGACGAACCTGCCACCGGCTGTGTGTAAACTCGGTCAAAAACCCGCTAACACGTCCCTACACTCCTTCAAGTTTTAATCACCGTCCTGATGATCTGGAATTGGTATCCACTTCTACTCTACGTAATATTCTGACAGGCCACAGTCGCATATATCCCATCAGTTATAGGAACAAGAGTGTGAGCACAAACTTCCGACACACGATCGGCCCTTCCACCAAAAGCCGCCGCCCGCCGATGTGATGATTGGCGCAGTCACGTGACGGGGTATTATCCAAAATTGATTGTCACGCCTTTTCCTCTATGACCCAAAACTACCAGGTCACAAAATGCCCATTTTTTCTACAGAATTGACGCAGTGGTCTTTTCTTCTTATTCCATGAGTTGCTGCAAGCAACCGGGGTGCAGCTAGCAGCTTTGTTGTCTGAGCAGCCGCTTAGCCGTCGAGAATGAGAATGTCCTCTGATTCATAATGACGTCATCCGGTCATGCCGGTGACTGATAGTGGCCCCCGTTGATTTCCTTTTTTTCAGCGGGAATTTGTCCCCACAAGACATGGAGTAGGTCTGAGGAAGTCACAAAAGAAGTCATGCTATGGTCCTGCCGTTTGACGGGTCAACCTATCTACGTCACATGCGACGTCTAGCTAAAGTGTGTTGGTCGGTGGTCAGGGGACTAGGTTTACTGGTCCATTTTTCCTTATACTGTATTTATTTTTAATGGGAAAATATGTATTTCTGAGCCTCTACATTTAAGATAACTTTAAAAACCATATGACCATTCGAACAAGCCCTTACAACAGCAGATCATTACGACCCGGATCTGCATTCCTCGAGACTCCCATTCCTGTCACACCCCTTGGAAACCCGTTCATTATGTGTAGGGCGTAGATCTGTAGTGACAGACCAAGAGGGAACAACACTAGTCTATTTGACGCCGAGAACAAGACTGCGGTTGCGCCGGTTTCCTTCTGCTCCACAATCAATCGATGCAACGACCGACTCCGTGACGGTCGTCGGCGCTCTCCGATCCGAATGCCTCTGCTCTGCCATCTGCCGAAAAAGAGGTGAACTAGTGAACTTGGTGCAGGTGATTCACTTCGCGACGCAGTGTGTGGTGAACATTTGTTATTTTTGTTCTATAAAAATTCAGAGGCATCAATGCACCCAAAACAACTCCATACCAATTTAAGATGTACATGTAGATATAAATTTGCTTTGTAGGCCTACAGTGAAAATGTTGTCCCCCCCCCCGTGTCGGGTTGGCCCAAATTTAAATTAGCGCTGCTGAACACCGATTTGTATCTGTCGGGAATGATACCTTTCACACAGCCTGCCATATCGTGGGAATAGTCCAGCTCCCCTCCCACATTGGTCATAATCAGTTTTTATTAAAAGTTTCTGAATACACCTGTGTGATTTTTTCACGGCCCCGTTGCCAATACCCCCCCCCCGCAAAAAAGATTGACGGGTTTATATGGCCTACACACACACGAACCAATTTTTCATCCAATTTTTTGGAAATTCAGATTCCTGGCCTATTGTGGCTTTAATGTATTCATCGTATCCATGNTAAAGTGTGTTGGTCGGTGGTCCAGGGGACTAGGTAACTTACTGGTCCATTTTTCCTTATACTGTATTTATTTTTAATGGGAAAATATGTATTTCTGAGCCTCTACATTTAAGATAACTTTAAAAACCATATGACCATTCGAACAAGCCCTTTAATACAACAGCAGACCATTACGACCCGGATCTGCATTCCTCGAGACTCCCATTCCTGTCACACCCCTTGGAAACCCGTTCATTATTGTGTAGGGCGTAGATATGTAGTGACAGACTAAGAGGGAACAACACTAGTCTATTTGACGCTGAGAACAAGACTTTGCGGTTGCGCCGGTTTCCTTCTGCTCCACAATCAATCGATGCAACGACCGACTCCGTGACGGTTGGTCGGCGCTCTCCGATCCGAATGCCTCTGCTCTGCCATCTGCCGAAAAAGAGGTGAACTAGTGAACTTGATCGAACCAACAGCCACGCACTGTGCAGGCGATTCACTTCGCGACGCAGTGTGTGGTGAACATTTGTTTTTGTTCTATAAAAATTCAGAGGCATCAATGCACCCAAAACAACTCCATACCAATTTAAGATGTACATGTAGATATAAATTTGCTTTGTAGGCCTACAGTGAAAATGTTGTCCCCCCCCCCGTGTCGGGTTGGCCCAAATTTAAATTAGCGCTGCTGAACACCGATTTGTATCTGTCGGGAATGATACCTTTCACACAGCCTGCCATATCGTGGGAATAGTCCAGCTCCCCTCCCACATTGGTCATAATCAGTTTTTATTAAAAGTTTCTGAATACACCTGTGTGATTTTTTCACGGCCCCGTTGCCAATACCCCCCCCCCGCCGCAAAAAAGATTGACGGGTTTATATGGCCTACACACACACGAACCAATTTTTCATCCAATTTTTTGGAAATTCAGATTCCTGGCCTATTGTGGCTTTAATGTATATACCTGCATGTATGCCTTTATTGAGCATATTCAGAAAATTGGGTAAAAAATTGCAGCAACGTGAGTACTCCCTACGCAGTTGTGGGCCGCGCCCCCTTCGGTTTACCCGCTCTCCAACCAGGCGGTGATAATCATCGGACTATTGGCGGAAACGCTCGAAAGCATTGTATGTTTCCGCGTCGTTGGTCACGGCGCGAAAAAAAACAATGCTTTCGACCGATTCCGCGCACGGAAACGCGCCAATGGGAAGCAGGCCTAAAGGCCTGTTCACACCAAAACCGCGCCGCGGCTGCCGCGCGTCTTTGGTGTGGCCCTTTTATTGAAAATCCATTGAACCTATTTTCCCGGCGGTGAACGCGCGTCGTTTTTCGCCGTCGCGGCCCGCGGCGCGGTTTTGGTGTGAACAGACCTTTAAGGGCGGTTTACACCAGGTTGCACCAAGTTGCAAGTTGCTGCAACTTGCAACTTGTTGCAGTCTACCTGTGACGTTTTTGGCTTTAGTAGACGTCACATGATTTTTTGCTGTATTCTCATTGGCCAGCGGCGTGCAACTTGTTGCAACTTCACCAGAAAATAGGATCTGGATCCTAAATTTGCAACAAGTTGCAGTAGTTAGTTGCAACAAGTTGCATGCCCGTTTACACATGCAACTTTGATGAAATTTTTGGTCTCATCAGGTTTATGCAACAAGTTGCATAAAGTTGCATATGAAAAGTTGCATGTGTAAACGGGCCTAGGC
Organism: Notospermus geniculatus; assembly: GCA_002633025.1. Lineage (NCBI taxonomy): Eukaryota > Metazoa > Nemertea > Pilidiophora > Heteronemertea > Lineidae > Notospermus > Notospermus geniculatus. Next base: position 123,101 of record NMRB01000722.1, read on the forward strand.
TGCTTTTCCACGAGACGTTTGCGGACGCGGTTTCGGTGGCGGGAGCGGGTGGAAAAAATCGAACCAACGCCATTAGCTATTTCACCCGCACCCGCTCCCGCCACCGAAACCGCGTCCGCAAACGTCTCGTGGAAAAGCAGCCTAAAGGTCCTTACACACCAAAACCGCGCCGCGGGCGGCGACGGCGAAAAACGACGGGCGTTCACCGCCGGGAAAATAAGTTCAATGGATTTTCAATAAAAGGGTCACACCAAAGACGCGCGACGGCGAGCACGCGTCTTTTTTGCCGCGCGTCTTTTATTGAAAATCCATTGAACTTATTTTCCCGGCGGTGAACGCCCGTCGTTTTTCGCCGTCGCCGCCCGCGGCGCGGTTTTGGTGTGAAGGGGCCTTAAAGGCGCTGGGTGGTTCTCGTCGTTTGTACACCGGATTGAACACTGTGCAAAGCACATAGGAAGAAGTTTTTTAACATGAAAATGTAATCGGAACAGCTAAATCGTAATATGAAATCGTACTTACTACTGAGTACGGTGTTAAGTATCAGATCAAAGAAAAGGTTTCAACAATCCTGGCATGTCGTATTTCATGTTCAAAAGGTAATTATGCCGAGTGGAAACAATAGAAAAATTTCAAGGTATAGAAATACAAGCACGTTACAAACATGCAACATTTCTATTCATCCATCATCGACATCAGAACGAGAACGCACCATGAGCCTTGTTGGTCCTCTTTACCAAACATGACGAGGAAGTTCAGCATATTCTGTCTGGAGACTCACCACACAAGTGTCCACATGAAAATCTATTTGTTCGTGACTCCCGAAACGATTGTTTTCCTTACGACAGCCATATTCACTACACGTCGTTGACATTTCATGACTTAACTTAGTACTAAGAGCAGAAATAACCGTTTACCCCGTTGTCCTCACTATGGATTCGAATGTGACGACAGCTTTGCAGCCGAATTTGACAACACCGATTGGCGTGTTGAAATGTTTGTCAGGGTACAGAATGAAGGCCGTCAACGATCCGATTACCTACGTCAAATTCATTCTTCAGGGGCCGATGATGTTGTTGATCGTGCCACTGGGCCTCATCGGGAATACTTTGGCCTTTGCAGTCTTCACAAAGGAAAGGCCTTACAACTCGAGATGTATCTTACTCAGGGCTTTAGCCGTTGTTGACAGCATGAATCTGATAATGGATTTTTTCCGTAATACCATGAAACGAATGCATTATTACGTTGTGTTGATGAATACCTTCATGGAATTTCATAACTTAGCGTATGGGTGTATTTATGCTCTACTTCGGTTCGCGAAGACTGCGTCTGTCTATTTTGTTGTGTACGTTGCCGTGGAGCGGTACATAGCCGTCTGTAGGCCGTTACAGGCTGCTGCCGTTTGCACAAAACGCAACGCATATATTGCTGTTGCTTGCATAAGCCTCTGTTCTTGTGTGTACCGCATCCCAATTCTCTTTGCTTATACCTTCAACTATGAATACGATCTTTGTGTCCGAAGGATGCGGCCAAAAGAACTCCATTCGGAGTTTTACGATACTCCTGCATACAGGATCGGTTATCTTGGCATCCTGACTGTATTGATACGGGCTTACCTCCCTATCGCCATTCTTTTGGTAATTACCATCCGTGTGATAACAACTCTCAGAAAGCGAAGTAAGGAGGAAATGAAGAGCAATGCGAGTACCAGGAGTCAGGCCGACACAGCCACAACGATGGTGTTGGGAATCCTGATAGTCTTCATTGTCTTGGAGATACCAAATGGTGTATATAATGGATGCTTTCTTCTTTATGACTTGCTTCAGCACAAAAAGGGAATGTGGTACTTCATTCTCTATTACACTTCCCATTTTCTTTCCCAAGTTAATTCCTTCGTGAATATTTTCATATACTTCGCTACGAGTAGACGATTTAGAGCTGGTTTAAAGCGGTTATTTCATTGAATTTCGCTCGGCCCGCAAGGCGGCTGGTCGACGTTAGGCCCGATCTCTACCATGGAGGAACCTCTGTGTTGAAGAGCGTCTATAGGTCAAGAAAAACGCATCAAAATTACAAATTCGCGGTTACATAATGTATTCCCAGAATTAAATTGGAAGGATTTCAACGCAGTGAAGGACGAATAAGGAGCATTCAGCAGCGCTTAAATTGCCAAAAGATGGCACTAGCAAAGTTCTAGCGGGCCAATACAAAGAAGAAAATTCTCTTGATTGGTGCTCAGTCAACCATGAAGGGTCCGCCAGCATTAAATACATTGAATCGGGCCGTTTGATACACAGGCGTTCGTCTCGGGACGGGCATCATTTCACTGCGAC
>NMRB01000722.1:125469-165733 GCA_002633025.1 Notospermus geniculatus
TACATCATCCATTCCCTCCAGCCGACGAAAGCTGTATTTCAGTTACTCCTGATCGTACATGTAAACACAACCACGACAATTGCGCCAGGCATGACAGAAGATCAGCGCGCCCCTGTAGAAACCCACGTGGCCTCTGGTGACGTGTTACCCGCCGCCACCTGTCAATCATAGTGCTTATTATAATATGAATGGGAAAAGGGCACTGAATGCTCACTCTATGCGCCAATGTGAAAAAAACCTATTGGGCGAAGCGTCAAAACGCTCACGCTACCGCTTCTGTGGAAACGGGGCTTTAGGAACAACGCTTATACGGGGGTTTGACCACACATGCCCTTTTTAACTCATTGCTGTCCCCAGGTCCCTGGTCAATCCCACTAATTAAACATACCAGTGGATAGCTAGGACCTTGGCATCATGACGGTCATTAAAACTTGGCAATCTATATTAAAGGTCCGTTTATACACAGCGCGACCGCGACCGCGACAGCCTAGGTCACACAGGCAGCACACCACACGCCAACTTTTCACCCAGCATATTTTGACGCCAAGAAGAAAAATCCATTCCTAGGATTGTATAGTGTGCTAAGTGTGTGTATTTTTTAGAGAACGGAAAGGCAAAAAAGCGCTGCAAGCTGAACTCTGAAAGCCTCGAGGATCAACAACAGGCGCAAACTTCACTCCGACTCAGGTGTCCGCACCACTTGACGCTCGAGTTGGCGTGTCGCGTGTCGCTGGCTTAGCAACTGTTGACGTAGAGTTATTCAGATGTTGTGGGTTCGATTCCGCACAACTTTTTATCACAAGTCGGCGCTGTGAGCAGTGCGACCGAAGACCGGGCCGAAGACGTCCTGTCGCGTCATGACGTCCTTGACACAGTGCATACACGCGATAAATGCAATCATGTTTCCCCGTTTTTCAGTCTCCCCTCCATGGTTCATTATAAAATTTAGCTCATGCACATGCATCACCATAATTTATTTATTTATTTGCCTCCTATTCAAAAGAAAACAATCCAAAAATAGATCTATTTTTGAATATACATGTACAATGAATAAAGTGCTGTTATCATCAAGTGGCTTGGTCATTTGTCCAACAACTTCCAAACAGCAGTCAACATGGGATCCAGCGAAAAGGACAAGAAGATTGAAAATTTGATTTTGGAGGTGGAGAAGAACCCTGCTCTGTACGACAAGGGTTCTGAATTTTTTAAAGATAGCCTACAGTAAAAAAAGATGATATGTGGAAATATTATAGCGAGCAATTCGGCATCGCTGTCCGAATCGGCCATGTTGACTGTCTGATCACGTGTCGTCCGCTTTGCGGCCGTGGAATGCACAGTCTTCCGCCTGACGCCTGCGCTTATGTGGAAAAGGCATCACGCGGCGGACTACGCGACTTGTTTATCGGACGTTTCACGTCGCGCGCGATCTGCGGCGTGATAACGCTCACGCTGCGGCTTCTGTGGAAACGGGCCTTGTGAAAGCCCTGTGAAAACCGCACCGCTCGTCGGAAACCGCTGCGGAATCCGCTATAGTGGAAACGGGCCTTTAAGGCCTGTTTCCACTATAGCGGATTCCGCCGCGTCTTGCGGCGAGCGGAGCGGTTTTCACAGGCATTGGGGTAATCAATAGGCCATTGTATTGTTAAACCATCGAAGGATTATCCAAAGCCCTGTGAAAACCGCACCGCTCGCCGGAAACCGCCGCGGAATCTGCTATAGTGGAAACGGGCCTAAAGGCCAGTTTCCACTATAGCGGATTCCGCCGCGTCGTGCGGCGAGCGGAGCGGTTTTCACAGGCATTGGGATAATCAATAGGCCATTGTATTGTTAAACCATCGAAGGATTATACCAAACCCTGTGAAAATCGCACCGCTCGCCGGAAACCGCCGCGGAATCCGCTATAGTGGAAACGGGCCTTTAAAGGCCCGTTTCCACTAGAGCGTTTTTGCGCGGCGCATGACGCCGCGTTTTTGCGAGCGGAAATCCGCTGAGAATGCTGTAATGGATATCCCTTTATCCCTTTCCACTTGAGCGGGACGGTGAAAACGATCGAATATTGCGCAACGGAGACCGCCGGCGGACAAAAGCCGATTGATCGAATAGCATTCAAAGCGTATTCCGCGGCGTACTTCTGTACATTCCGAGCTGTATTCGGTGCACGGTGTATGGTGTATGAAACGCCTTAATGGAAACCCCTCCAGAAAATGACCACCGCCGCGATATCCGTCGCGCAAAAACGCGTCGCTTTTCCGCGAGCGAAAAAACGCTCTAGTGGAAACGGGCCTTTAGACAGTTCCTTTCCATCAAGCCCAAGTGTTACGATGATCGTTAAGGCCTGCTGTTTCCACTATAGCGGATTCCGCGGCGGTTTCCGGCGAGCGGTGCCGTTTTCACAGGGCTTTGGATAATCCTTCGGTGGTGTAACAATACAATGGCCTATTGATTATCCCGTTGCCTGTGAAAACCTCTCCGCTCGCCGCAAGACGCGGCGGAATCCGCTATAGTGGAAACGGGCCTTTACCGGTCAGGTTCTTGTCCAGGAAACGTCAGAAGTTCAGGCTACCGGACGGAGAGCACCCATTAAATGAAAGCTATAGTGAACAAGAAATGAGAGTGGCGCCTCCTTCATTTTATCAAAAAAAAGATTTATCAATGAAAGAGTAGGTTAAACTTCCTGCACTGATGGACGAACATATTGGCCTGTTTTGCTTTGAATGTATGGCAAATCGATAGCAAGGCACGAGACGAGTATATCACCGAGCTGCATACGTCGCAGGTGCACACAGACCTTTATAGATCAGCGGTGAGGTTCGGCATCCCGTGATCGTGAGGTTCTTCGCCAGGAATACGCCGTCAGTAGTATTTGAGACGGTCGGAGACGCGGCGGCATCGGGCAGCTTTCGCCAACGACGACCTTCACCAGTTTCAGAAAGGGCAATCCTAGTGGTAAGTATACAGCCTAGTGCGCACAGGGCGTTGGTGTGAAGAAGGACTTCTCAAAGTCGTTCCTTTGGAGGTCCACGTAGGCCTAGAGAGTGTCGAAGCTTATCTCAGACTCACAGAATAAGCCTTTTGAAGGGCTTTTGAAGTAGGTATAATGCCAATAGATTCATGGCATAGGAAGCGTTTAGGTCTATGAGCATCCTTTTCAGACCATTTGATGAAATATTTGACCATGTTGTCGTTTTCCCCGGGCGGTGCCGCTATTTGTTCACCTATATATATTCAGGGCATAGATGTATAGGTAAGTCTTTGGCCTATTGAGCATCCTAGTCAGAAAATTTGATAAAAAAATTAACTGGGGCATTGGTTGTTAGTCAGAAAATTTGATAAAAAATTGACTACTGGGGGCATTAGTTGTTGTCCCCGGCGTTGTTCCCTTGTTAATTACTGGTCGTGCATGGTCTGGTGGTGTTCTCTGTTACATCAGCAATGCCTCCCTTTAGTTTTGATCACCAAACCTTGCCCTTTTCAGTGCCTACAAAACCACCTCCGTATAGTTCTTGTGATCCCACTTGTGACGAAGTATAGGAAGCCGAGGTATAGGCCCTAAATTCGTTGGTGAAATTTGTGCCATGCTACACGATGGCCTTGAAATAGCGTATGCTACCCTTCAATCAATATTCCAGATATCAACCATATGGGAAATAACAACAACGTTGCCTGACCGGGTTATTGATATATTATGCTCAGTCTACTATCATACATTGCAAATGATTGAATGTCCGTGGCAATGCAGTTTGAGGTTTGGACCATGGTCTAAGCTATAGGTCATTCAAATTCGGTACTTGTCTTCGCTCTCGTTAACGATGTTGATCAAAATGACTAATTTATAGGGTCAATCAGCTCGTGACATTTGGTTGGTGTTGCAACATCAGTCCTGCATTTTGAACATGATTTTATAATATGAGTGATATCCAAATAAATGTTGGACTTCAGTCAAGGTTGATGATATCGGTGAGTTCCGTCATCTGATGCTTGCAATCAAATTAGGGTCAATTTGATGTACAAAATGATGTGGACGCCAGGGTACCATTTTGAGTGGCATTTGTTGGAGACCTGCCCAAATCATGCGGTCTAGTATCGTCATTTCCCCAATTCGTGTTGAACTATTCACATGACGCTAAATCGCTGACTAGGCCTAGTTTGGCATTCCTATACGCTGTAAGTGAATTTATGCTGAATATGACAGTCTGTCTGGGCCTCGGATGACATAATTGTCATACCATGATTGTTCATGGAACAGTTTCGTGAACACGGAAATGATGAAACCGGGCCTTCGTGCAGTTCCATTAGTTTTCCAGCCTGGGTGTATCCGGTTGAGCCATGCCCACCACCAATGATCGATTACACTTTATCCTTATGGCGTCAAGATTATTTTTGTAGCGTTTTTGATCATGGCACAACCGCCTCCAGGGTATCCAGGGTATGGACCTCCACCAGGGCAAGGCTATCCAGCACAAGGTCAAGGTCAAGGCTATCCAGTAAAAGGTCAAGGTTATCCAGCGCACGGTCAAGGCTACCCAGCACCAGGTCAAGGCTATCCAGTGCAAGGTCAAGGCTATCCAGCACCAGGTCAAGCCTACCCAGGACAAAGTCAAGGCTACCCTGCACAAGGTCAAGGATATCCAGCCCAAGGTCAAGGATACCCGGGTCCTCCCCCAAGTTACCACCAGGCAGGTTACCAACAACCAACAGCTCCAGCGTACCCTCCCCCAGCAGGGCACCCTGGGGGATATCCCGGCGCAGGAATGCCGCCACAACATTATCCTCCTCCACAAGGTCAAGGATATCCTGCCGCAGGGGCACCGGGCTATGCGGCCCCCGGTTACCCAGGACAACCTCCGGTGAGTATGGGGGTGTGACTGTCTGTTGGCGACAGCGTATATTACATGTACTTCAATCAACAGCAGGCCTAGACGACCCCCGATGATCACGGATGGAAATACATGTACTGCCGTTTACATTTGAGGACAGAGAAGTCAAAATATTGTAGATATGCGATCTGTTCCGCTCATGGCACTTCCAGACACGGGACAGATAGCAGATTAGCCTATCTAATCTTATGACTCGTCCAGTCCACGGGACACGTCCAGCAATTAGGCCTTCCTCCGCTTCCCATGGTCGGACATTTTCCAGAGATGTGGATTTTTATCTCAATAAATCACTCCTGACCGACATGTTTGAATACCCTACTTTATACGATGTTGGTCCTCCAAAAATAATCTGATATTCAGAATCGAACAAAGGTTGACCTGCAATATTATATTAGTAGTGCCAGTTTGAAATATCTTTGTGAGGGAATAGAGCATGTCGCACCCGAACAGGTTGTTGCCCTCAGTCCCCTGAATAATTAATTCACCGTCTTGTTTACCCGGTTCATGTAGGCGCCGGCGGTTCACCTACATTTGAACGTAATGGAAGACAGGACTGTCGCTCAGACGTAACTCTGAATGATATCTTCATCAGACAAAATGCGAAATGATGGTTTTCGGGGTAATTTGAAATCGAAAATAGGGAGTTTTCGCAAAGCCCCCGAAACGCCAACGCGAACGCCAAACCCATTGTTCGATGCCATGATGAGACCACCATACAAAAGGATAGGCGTTCACGTTGGCGTTTCGGGAGCTTTGCGAAAACTCCCTACTGATCCCTCGTACAACGCGAAACTGGGGATATTTCCAGCAACATGGAAGGCTAAAGGCGCTGTAACGAGAGTTGTCTCATGCGAGTTGACTCTCCATGGGCAATGTTCACCATTGTTGGTTTCCTAACGACTTACACCAACGACACCCCATAGTTTTCGATGGTTGAGAACTTGCCCATAGAGAGGCAATTCGAGCGAGAAAATCTTAGGTGGAGCAGTCTTTTCCTAAAGCCTAGGTCACAAATGCAACGGGCTCCGTACGATTTTCCCCACCCAGCGGCTTGCTGCGGATTTTAGAGACTGAAACTCGGATCTAAGATGAATCATGCCGAAATCGCCTCAACAGATTGGCGGAAAGTAGGCTGGATCAAACTGGGCACCGTAGAAATTGGCCAAAATGTCTGATTTTACTCGCCGTACGGGCCCCGGAGTGGATATGTGACTGGGGCTTAATTTCCGAGTTGGATTTGGGATATCGGTCAGCCGTCTATTTGTTATTGTCCCCTATTTATTTGTTTCGCATCGAAGGTCCCAGCGGGAGAATTCAAGATAGAGGATCACGTAATAATGACTGCAGACATAGAATTCGACCTGTCACAGTCTCCAGAGAGCAAACAGAATGCCGACAAAAAGAGGAAATTCAACGAAATCATCAGGAGCAAGAAACCAAGTATAGTCTGCACCCAAGAATGCCCACCCCACTTCCTCGACGATTCTAACATGCGCAACGGGTATGTACAAGACTTCAGAGATGGAGCCCTCCCTGGAAAGTTCGTCTACAACCGACAACAAGTAATGGTCGTGTACGACCATGGCCCGAAACGAGCTGAAGACATCATTAAAGAGGAATTGGGTGATGATGCTCCTGGTCTGTGCGCTCACCTCTTCCGCTCGACCCATCCTGAGCATCCAGAGTTTGAGCTGCTCGTTGTGAACTGGCACGGTGCATGGAATGGTGACCAACGAAAGCTGAGCAACAAGAAGAAGATGGACCAACTCGGGGCACTTTGGGACGCAATAACTAACGTCAAGAAACACGAGAGGTTCCGAACAGTGCCGATCGTCGTCGGAGGCAACTTCACCTTCAAGTATCACAAATGGGACACCCACGCCGAGGTGTCGTATTGGGATTACGTGCCTTCTCCGAAGTGTGACAAGCGAGTACTGGACATGATAATTACAACTAAAGACATCTACCTTTGGAATGTCCAAGCCGTTAGCATGCCGAGAGAAGATACTCGTCTGTTTTCTCACGACATTGTATTCGGTAGAGTTGGTGAGTATCGGCATGATCGACGAGGACATCCTTCGATAATGCGATGCCTTCAATTTTTGTCTTCTAAGTTTCGCTTCTGGAATTTTTTCTTACTGTTTGGCGAACGCACTTGAAGCGTCCAGTGCTGAAGTAACGCACATTTGCTTAGTGGCAAATTGGCTTTTGGGGCGCATTATTGACAGCAGGACCCTCGCATTCCAAACACGTGTGGGACGTGGAAATGGCGGAAAACGCGACTGCCAACTCATGTAACGCGTGTCCCTCCCATACACTGCATACGTGACAACTGCGTGCTTGTTTGCAGGAAATATCCTCGATCCGCTACCATTCCACGAATTTCACGGAAAGAGCATCAGCCTTGATGTCCACAATGAAATAGCCTACCGGGAGGTTAAGAAGGATGACAGGGCCTATGTATTCAGTAGTCGACCCCTCAAACTCGGCGAATCGTTCAATATCCAGATTTATGATTATGATGGCAAAGGAAAGGGGAATCTTTTCTACGGTCTGACGTCCATTGATCCTCAGGATCTTCAGCAAGGGGATTTGCCTGATCCAGACGAGCTAGACGAGGATGACTCCGGTGAATTCATGGTCCAGTCTATGGTAGAGTACGCGGAAGATGATGATGAGATCAGTATCCACTTGAGTCCCACAGGTAACACTATTGATATCACTATCAGCAAAACTGCTGTCCTCTTTCGCCTTTTCCCATCGATCGTCCTCCACTCGTTGGATCCACGGTTAGGGTAGGGTTGGCTTAGACTTTGTGTTGAGGAGCTAATTGGGAAAGGGCAAAATAGGAAAACCCCGGGGAAAACCGCACATAAGGCGCTCATTCAGAACATCACACGCTCCTTTCAGTCCGATTGCGAGTGCAGAGTGGCGTGTCGGGGCAGCCTCCTCTGCAGTCGCGAGTCCGACGTTCAACCGCAGCGCCATCGCGCTCCCCGAGTGCGGGAGTCTGCGAAAAGGGGTTCGACTGCAATGTTCTTCCTGTACCTGATTGAATATCACTGCAAAAATTGAATGACAAGGAGTCAGACATAGATCTCGTTTCCTGCGAGATCTGCAGTGCACTTGAGTGCTCAATGATTCGTTAACGGCATGTGCGCACAGTCTGATATCGTTGTGCAAATATTTGCATACTGCGTGACCATGACAACGTTGGCAACTACAGAATGTGGTACAAATCGACAAATGTACATTGTGATAATACATTGCCAGGGGCGGATTCAATTTTTGACGCGGAGGGGGGGGGGGGCTGAGGATGGTGGGCGCCAAATTTTAAAACCTAACATACTCTGAGGGGCGATTTCAGGTCCGTCGTGTCGAAAAATCGTCGGTTGCAGAGAGAGCGTGGGGACCTCCTGGATCCCGGCACGCGCCTGGACGACTGGTTTCTTGTCCTCGTGTCGCTCCGAGAATTAGCGGAGCAATTCGAGGACAGGGGACCAATCAAGCGCCTGGATTGCACGATCTTGTTTCTAGGTGTGGTCAGGCACTCCATTGCAAGAGACCCCGAGGAAGAGACGGACGACTCGGCCAAAGATTCAGTGGACCCAGAGATCGACTGGTGGGTCTATTTCAACGTGGTAGGGAAAACCAAGGCCATAAGGAGTTTGGGTAAGTTGAATAGGGGAACAAAATGTAATAACGACCTACAACACAAGGAAGAGATCGCCAAATCCCACAAAGGGTGGTGTTTCTAGGATAACTCAATTTTATTTTTCAACACCTCTGTGTTCTTCAGGATCGTTTATGGTGGATGAAGAATGTGAGAAGAGATGGGCGGAGGAAGATCATCAGGAGTGGTACTCCGACGATGAGTATGATGAGGAGTACTCGGACGAGGAGTATTATGATAAACGGTCCAGGAAAGGGTGGAGACGCTGAGCAGAAAAGAGGAAATGAACGAACAGTTGTTATAGAATTCTTTTTTTTTCGTACGAGAAATCACTCGAACAAATTGTCCTAATTGGAATGTTTCAGGCGAACAAGTTGTTAAACTACAACTTCCCGATCTGCCGCCTTATAAAAGAATGGGCCGTTTACTTTTAGCCCACGTGATTTCGCGTACGAAAAAAGAGAATGGAGAGTTTTCGCAAAGCCCCCGAAACGCCAATGGAACACCAAACCCATTGTTCGACGCCACGAAGAGAGGGCACCGAAGAAAACGATGGACGTTCGCGTTGGCGTTTCGGGGCCTTTGCGAAAACTCTAAAATGGAGAGTTTTCGCAAAGCCCCGAAACGCCCAACGGAACGCCAAACCCATTGTTCGATGCCATGAAAAGAGCACTAAAGAAAAGGACGGACGTTGGCGTTTCGGGGCCTTTGCGAAAACTCTATAGTTTTCCCAAACCCCCCGAAACCGCCAACGCAACGCCAATCCCGTTCATTGTTCGATGCCAAGAAGATCGAGAGCCCCGAAGAAAAGGACAGACGTTCGCGTTGTTGGCGTTTCGGGAGCTTTGCGAAAGCGTTTTATTCTTCGCAAATTAAGTTAGAATGGCAATTTCATGTAACTCTCTCTCATTGATCATGTCGGAGTACGGTATTGATTTATAGGCCTACAAATTTACTTATATGCATATTCATATGATTGTGTGAATGTAGATCTAGTATGTGTACATGCATTATAAACGTATTCTTTATGAATGTTGACACGGATTAGAAGTGCCCTTAGACTGGTCCGCTGTCGTAGTTCTCGCTTCATGGACGAACGGAGCGGTACGATAGGGGGGCAGTCTAAAGTGCCCTCCCCACTCCCCCCATAAAAACTATTCGCTCTCAACTTAAACTTCTCTCTGGGAAATCGTCAGGAAATTTCACAGATAACCCATAAAAATTCATACCGGTACTTTGCAAAATTTTAGAAATACGGATTGACTGTTAAATGTCGTCTGCCTGTGCCATGTTTTGTTCGTGCGGCCATATCTTCAGTCTGTGCCATAGATCTACGCCTAATCCGTGCCAAATTTCGCCACCTTGTGGCTACATGGTAAGCTGTTGCATTTACTCCGCCCAAGATTCAGGAAGCTGGACTTCTATCCTTGAAGTTCACTGTTTTTCTTCCACGGGTCTCTTTTTCAGGGATTATACGGTTGTGATTAGAGATGGCAAGTAGATTCCTGCCTTTTCTCGTGACATTTTCGCTGTTAGGCCTTTTTTTCGATGTGCCTGTGTTTTCAGTCTTGAAAAAATACTATTGTCTCATAGGTATAGTAACTCCCAGAGAACCTCTCTATCAAGGAAACCTTGCGACCGTGCCACATGGGTCAAAATAAACAGAAATGATGATGAATTGTGACGCTGAGAGGTGTCCGGGAGGAGAGGTTCCCGGGGAGGTTCCACTGTATATACATTAACGGTAGGCCTAGACATTTCGCTTCTGTGGTACTTTAATAGACTCACGTCCATTATTATCTATGCTATCAATGCCCTTGCTTAATCTACAATAAATTTACAAGCACACGCAACCACTGGTCGACGCGTTGGTCTTTATCACAGAACACGCATGTTCAGAGTGAAAGTCGCCCTCATGCATAGGTCTATACGACAAAAATTTCCCGCCACCGTCATATCCGATTCACCAGCAGTGTTTGATCTGTCTACGCAGCAGGTTGAATGTGGAGGTCGAACAGCAAAGCTCCAACAGCAATGCCCTGAATCAGACGGCTAAAGCCAAATTTATACTTCGACGCACGACCATCGCCGGCGACCAACGCGCGATCTTGCGTTCGACGCCGACCCCGTCGTGCGATTTGGTCGGCGCATGGAAGTATACAGACTGTACCTACCCTGGACTATGAATCAATAGGGGTTTCGCATGCGCCCGGTTAGGCCCTACGACGACGTTTACGTCGTCGTATGGCCTAACCGGGCGCTTGCGATACCTCCCTACGCGTCCAGATTTGATTGCGCGTCTGACGCCGATGGTTTTGCGTCGTGCTTATTAGTCATCTTTGACAATCGCGTGCTCCGAAGCAGTTTCGGGAGCGTGGGTATAACGTAGTGGGTCGTGGTTTGAAACTGCTGGGTGAGTTTTTAAGGATGGGTTCCTATGATGCCAGAATACAGAACCTGCAGAGACAATAACCCGGAGAGATACGGTCACTGCCTTTCATTGGTTGAGAAGGAGAAAAACTGACAGGGACAAAAACTGAATTAGAAAAAGCTTTACTTTCTGGTATTTGGACAAAGTAACACTGCACCTCCTGGCAGTGAACAAAACGTAGATCTAATGCACATACAAAAATTGAAAAATAAATCTACTTCTGTATCATATACTGACGTTCATCTGATCAGAAATCATATAATTTGTAACACAGATACTCAATAATTTCATGAAGTGACATCTGACATTGAAATCTCTAAATTTGTACAATACATATGTCCATGAATAGCTACTCTCATCTAAAGGCTAATGGATATAAAGTATATGCAGAATATACAGCACTTGAGAGTAGTGACCAGTCCTCTTGCCCTCCCAAGACCAGGTCCGAGATGTCCTGAAATGACACTCCATCCCATAAGGGGCACACTCCGCGTGAGCTACTGTGAAACTAATGTATTAGGCCAGCCAGCATTGACCACGATATATAAATACACACAGCACACCTGGATGACCTATATTTCTGTCCGCAGTGAAGTACACCTGACTGCGGACAAGATTTTGCAGTAGCTCATGCGGTGTGTGTCCCTTATGCACTGAACCTTCTTTTCTCCAGTTAGTATAAACACGAGGCTGCATAAGTGGAGAGATTACTCATAAGGGGCACAGTCCGCGTGAGCTGCTGTGAAACTCATGTATTAGGCCAGTCCTGCATATAACGATATATAAATACACACAGTACACCTGCATGACCTAGATTCCTGTCCGCAGTGAAGTACAGCTGAGTGCGGACAGGATTTTGCAGTAGCTCATGCGGAGTGTGTCCCTTATGTAAAGCTCANGTATTCTCATCAGATGTACCTACGATAAAAATTTGGTGATGATCCGATCAACGGTTAAGGCGAAACTGGACTTTAAAGGTTTTCGGTTAAGCCCCCCTGGTGGCCGACCCAGGAATCAGATCGGACCGAAACTTGGTGTCTGAGGTCATCTGACCTAGGGGCACATATGTACCAAGTTTGGTGTCAATAGGTCCAGCGGTTACGAAACGTGCCCTGCTAACAGACTACGACGGACGACGACGGACGACGACGGACGACGGACACCGCGTGACGACTATAGCTCACGGGTGAGCTAAAAATGTGTGATGATGTTCCGGGACAAATGTATGATCGTGTGGACGGTTTTCCCAACAAACTTGAACAGCATCCAACATTATCCTTTCTCCATCATACTTCATCATACAATGTCCATGAATGTTGGACTGTAGATCGAAATCCGCAACAAACTTGAACATCATCATACAAGATTATGATGCTCCTTTGAACAATGTATGATGATGTTCAAAATTTTAGCTGCATTGTCACAAGACCGAAATCGACAAACAAGCTTGGACATCATCATACAAATGTACATGTATGATGATGTTTTGAACAAATGTATGATCGTGTAGACGAGCCTTAACGTAGTGGGTCGTGGTTTAAAAGTGCTGGGTGAGTTTTAAGGATGGGTTCCTATGATGCCAGATTTACAGAACCTGCAGAGACAATAACCCGGAGAAATACGGTCACTGCCTTTCATTGCTCGACAAGGAGAAAAACTGACAGGGACAAAAACTGAATTAGAAAAAGCTTTACTTTCTGGTATTTGGACAAAGTAACACTGCACCTCCTGGCAGTGAACAAAACGTAGATCTAATGCACATACAAAAATTGAAAAATAAATCTACTTCTGTATCATATACTGACGTTCATCTGATCAGAAATCATATAATTTGTAACACAGATACTCAATAATTTCATGAAGTGACATCTGACATTGAAATCTCTAAATTTATACAATACATATGTCCATGAATAGCTACTCTCGTCTAAAGGCTAATGGATATAAAGTATATGCAGAATATACAGCACTTGAGAGTAGTGACCAGTCCTCTTGCCCTCCCAGTCCCAATGCCCTCCCAAGACCAGGTCCGAGATGTCCTGAAATGACACTCCATCCACTGAACCTTCTTTTCTCCAGTTAGTATAAACACGAGGCTACATAAGTGGAGAGAGATTACTAAGCTCACAGCGCACATGAGGTCATCTCAGTGAGATACATGTATCATCTCTGCAAGCCATGCCTTGCGTGAGCTTCCCTATCTCTGCAAGTTAAAGGACCACAGTATTGCTTCCCAATCCTGCGTTACACCTACCCGCGTTAAGGGAGACCTCTATTGACGACTTGGTAAACTACGCATGTTAGTACGTGCATTGTAGTGTAATCATACATTCTCCAACACTGGGGCGAAAGGCTTAACTACAGTATTGGAGAATGGTGTCGGTGGCGCCGGCTGTCGACAGAAAGTGGCAATACCGTGGTGCTTTAAGGCGCCTCTCCATGTGACAGTTTTCTATCGAAAGTTTGCTGTCAGATAGTCAATTATGCTGTCTGACAGCAATAACTGACTATCTAACAGCAAACTTTCGATATAAAACTGTCACGTGGAGAGGCGCCTTTAGTTACATGTCCACGACACAGCTCAATGACACAATTTCCAATCTTGCAGACACCAATCTGTATTTGTGCTACCAACTTTCGGAGCAGATAACATTGAGATAATCTCAAAGACAGGCATTTGTACGTCGTGCTGCCAGCTTGACGGGCACCGGTAGACAACTGAATATATGGAGCTGACCATCTGGGCCAGAATATTTGCCAACCAAGGGTCCAATGCACAGATACACAGAACTTGCCAAGCAACAGGTGTGGAATGAGCCGAGATGACGTCAGTGAAATGATACTGAAGGCGGTGAAATGATACTCAAGTCATCCATCATCAGATCATGTAAACTGTATTATTTACATCGACCACAAAATTAAAACATGTAGAGTGGACTCTGAAAGCAGTCGTACGCGATGCTCTGGTCCTTTGCTCCTTTCGTCCTAAGTAACAACTCGACCGTGACCATAAAAAGTTCATTGGCGAGCAAATATGAATTCTTGTTCCTATGTATCTAAATACACTGTACATGCAAAAATTAAAATGATTATAAAATGTCCACCATGCCTGTAGGTGTGAACATGAATGCAGGCATAAGAGAACTGATCACCCTTCCTGAAGTGGCACAAGACAAGACTTGTACATAACAGGGAGTCAGTCCCACGACTGAAAATTAAGCACACCCCAGAATTTATACCCACCCCAATCCCTCAATTTATTGGCAATCAGAGAACCATTCTTGGCCTGCAGTTAGCCGATTCAAACCAGGCACATCACCCAAGAATGCTGTAACGGGCTGAATTCATGTTACTCATTCATGTTACTCAGAACTTGCCCAATCAGTGATCGCGTAGTAAATTCCATAGTAATCACGTGACGTGATGATTGACAGGCGCTCATTCATACTGGCGTAGCACGGGAAAATGAAAACGAGGCTGTCTTGCTCGCCCCGGCGGTTCAGGATCACTTTAAGATAACAAAAGCCTCATGGGCCTTGCACTCAGCTGCCCTGGTATTGGTGGAAGGTCAACTCCTGGACAACAGTAACCAAGGGAAATACATGTAATTCACCTCTTTACAGTCCTCAGACAATCAATGCAGATTTACTGATGCAGTGAAAAGAAGACAAGTAAGAATTAACCTACATTCTGGCAGTAACAGGAGCTTACAGAGCTTCTGTACTAAAATCACACACTGAATTTACAACCTGTTTTTATCTTGACGAATGAGTCTTAGTACAGCTTAATTCATTCATGTCAATACATCCTTCATACAACCTCAAGGCAATGCTAGGACCCTGTTTCATATCAGCATGCTATAAATCATTTACCGTTAGCATGCCTGTTGTGTTCAGTATCCAGAAATAAAGCACAAAGGCGACACACAAAATATGATATAAAAGCAGAGGTTTGTCCTCAGAATTCTGGAGAACGACCTCTGCATTTATCATGCTGTGTTCAGTACATGTCATGTCACCAACTTTTCTTGTGCCTCCTACTTCAACGTTTTTCGCTTTTACAAATAACCACAAAAATGAATGGCTGTGACTTATCAAAATTAAATGGAAATTATTGCTGTAACCCTCATATTGCCAAAATAAGTGGATGCCAAAGTTATGGTTTCACAAAAACGCTAAATTAAATGAATGCTAATACTTCTAGTTTTTTTCCAAGTGCTGTGGTGGGAAAGTAAGGAAAGTTTCAATAAAACAGCAGATGAGGAATGTTTTTTAAGTGAGGTATTGTGACTTGGAAATGGTGTTGCCAGACACTGCATATAAAGCAGATATCCAGATGAGGGGTGAAAAGCTTCTGAAAAGTGACTGAAAATTGGTTGGGGATCATATAATCAGTCAATGAATATAAGAAAATCCACATTCTATAGCAACAACTTTTATATACGACTCCCGTCAGTATCAGTAGAAGCCAAGGGCTGAATACAGGCAACAGCCGTGGTGCACGTGCGTAACTAAGTTAAAGCAGTTTCATGTTGTCATCTCCTTGCTCAATCATCGCTGGTTAAAAACCAGGGCAAGACCTCCACTAGTCAAATACATCTTCGGTTGCAGTGGATGCTGCAAATGGAAAAGAAAATGACAGAAAACGGAAAATTATATAATAAAGGCTAAGGGAATTCGTCATCCTATGGACCGACAAATTATCACTGAGGACAAACGGGACAAAAATTGCTGGACAATCCAATGATTTTTATGAAGATCATTCATAAACAGGTCTGAATGAGGGACCAGCAATATCAGCAGTGACATGTTGATGTTTGCCCTTGGCCACTCTCACAGCCCAGGCAAGCAATCAGTTACTCTTGCAAACTTTTTTGCGCCGGCTCATAATGGGGGCACAAGAGTGACGATTCACACCTGCCGTCCACAGCCAATGGAAGGCTGACCACCCTCCCACAGCAGGGTTATTTACCCCACTCCTCTTCATCCACTCGCACGCTCTCTGTGTGCGAGTGGATGAAGATGAGTGAGACCAAAGCCTTGCTATGGGAGGATGAGGCTTACAAACCTTCATCAAGTCCCCTTCTCACGTGATCCCATCATCTTTAACTTCTTGTCCTGGAAATAAAACACTATTGATTAGCAAAATTCATCAACCACTGGCACTGCAGGGATCATCAAACATCAAATGTTCAAATGCACATAACGGTACTGAAATCCAGTTCAACACTGAATCAATTACACGCAGATAGCGAACCATCAAATGCTGCCATCTAGATTATTTCCAGAAACTATGTGTTGTAAGGGATCGTCTCCAAAATACAAACGTGTGGAATTCGTTTAAACGAATTTAAAACGACTTTTCATAAACGAAATTGAAATGAAAAAATTCGTTTGAGAACTGCTTGAAGAACGTTTGACATGGCCCGCATTTTCGTTGCAATTTCGAACGAAATATTCGTTTGATTTCTTCAGAGAAACGTTTTAGAATTTTGTCGAGCGAGACAAACGTTCCAATGCGTTTCAAACGAACAACGTTTTCTTCCAAGCACAAGAAACGTTTGCATTTCGTTTGACATGAAAACATTTTGCATTCTGATCGGCGCTAAAAACGTTTGAATTTCATTCGGTGCATGAAACGTTTCATTTTCGTTGGGAACAAAAATGTTTGCACTTCGTTGCGGAATTCGTTTGGTACTTTCCGTTTGGTTTTCGTTTGGGGAGAATTCGTTTCAAAACAGTTTCGAAAATCGTTGGAAAATCACTTCAGTTTCGTTGGAGTATAAAAATTTCAAACGATTTTCAAACGATATTGACATATGTTTGAAACGCGTTTGAAACGAAAACAATTTGGAGACGATCCCTAACTGCAGGGTGCCTAGACGATGGCATGAGCCTGATATACAAGTGCTGCCATCTTTTCCCCAACACTATCAACAAACACCTCCATCAAACAGCTACCAGTCAATACAGCAGATCTGTAACATGAGGCAGTAGTACATGGTTCAACTACTGGTGTGCAAATTCCTCAAAGGTTGCTATGTATTAACATGGCAAAGCTTGGAATTCGGAAACAATGTATAGTCCTACTGGCATATTGAAATTTGCATTTGCTACGGCACAGTCAATTCAGTTTCGCATGAATTCTAATGAAGATAAAGATTAGTGTACCAATTACCTTATGCTTCGGACAAAAAAGGGAGAAATTTTCCTCATACATGAGGCAATCTGCAACAAAAGGTGAACAGCATGTATATGATACATTCTCTAGATGACTTGTAGGCAAAGTTTATCTGAAGATGGGTCATACAGCAGCGTTTTCCACAGTAGAGGTATGATTTGAAACTTGGAGGGGATCCTCGACAAGAACATCCTCACCAGTTTACCAGCACTGTGGTACTCACCTTTATCAACAGCACAGAGATAGTGATATTTCTGGTTGCAACCTTTTTGTAAGCAGCCTATCGTAGCACCATGGTTCTTGCAACCTGAACACGTCTGTCAAAGAGAAATGATAGAAAATGCTGCTGAACCATTGGATTTGCCAGGCATTTTGAATGATTTGTAATTGGAGTCACTTAAGTGAGTTCATGAAACAGGGCATCGGAAATCGCTACTTTCTGGATGGTTTCGTGGGCTTTGTCCAGTGACGGGGTATACCTGATAACAATGTTTTTCATTCATTAACACTTACTGGTCGATTGGTTACCTTATCCATCTCATGTGAATAGGAGCAGTCAGCCAGGCCAAAAGATGGCAGCAAAATCCTAGCGGACCAATACATAGGAAAATCCACGTGATTGGTGCTCGATCAAGAATGAATGGGTCTGCTATATGCACTGAATTGGGCCGTAGTGACATCTATTGGTCAACTCACTGACAGCTCCTATTGCTGGACACACCTGTGTCACATCACTCACAGTGATATCAACTTTTTTAGACAATTTCTATGTGTGAGGATGGTAAATTTCTTTTCTAACTCAGATCGAGTTTCCCTGCTGAAAAAGGAGCAGTTTGCAAATCGTGGCAACACAATGTGGGAACGAACACAAGCCACGCAGCTTGAGGATAATGCAGTCGTGACAGAAATCTACCAAGCGCAGATAACGCAACTTGCCATCGGCTCAGTCTCCATGTGAGCGCAAACATCCAGTAAATGAATGCTTGCGACATGATCCATCATCTGGATACAATGTCTAATTTCCACGCAACATCACCTGGTACCATACAGTACCAACGCTGGAATTAATGAGTGTTTTTCAGCATGGCGTTTAATAATCAATTTGGTCGAGTCCACACGCTGTCAGTGGGGAAGAAGGAAGAGATTGGGCGCCCAGACAGAATCAATCTACTCTTCAGAAATTACTTCCTCACGGCACAACCAGCAAATTCTAATCACACTTTTATCTCGGAGAAAATATCCCAGGCAAAATTAATCTTGCAGTGTAAACATTTCTCAAATTATTCGCCGGGAATAGATGATTGGTTGAGATTAAAATACTTGGCAGGGTACATACATTGTATTACTGAGATCAAAATACAGTCTGTCCGTCCAAACAAGTTTGTTGGGTCGCATCAAGTGTTTGCCAGGATAGAGGAAATACAGGAATAATGTATCTTTCATAATTCATGAAACTATGCGGCCTAATTCTCGGCTATCTGGTTGAGTAGCACATTTATTGATTTAATATCAACCTCGGCTACAGTAACACAGCACAGTTAAGAGAGTGAAGGACATTGTGCATGTCATGACCCAAGCTAACCAGGTTCGTTTCTTCAGGGATATGTTCATTGACATGGCCCAGAAAATAAATGTGGCCAAGTGCCAGGCGGTAGATGCTGCATTCCTTATATTTGTGTACACTATTCTTTGTACGCTGAATAAGTGCACATTGTACGAGACTAGACATACACACTTGCAGATTATATTACAAGGATGAGACAATGGATACTCAGCACAAGAATATCCTGCTCAAACAATACAGACTTGTGAAGGAATATAAGAATATGAACAAAGTACCCCAAAAAATCACAGCTGATGATGTACAGAATGAAAGAATATCAGTGCCCAGACTTGCACGGACTCACAAGATACTTACCGTTTGAATGGCTATTTTGGCAGCATCAGCTAATCCCTGCAACTTGTCCCCGACCATGTAGACACCTTGGGCCCACACAGCACACTCTTCGTGCACCCAGGCTTCACCTACATCGGATTTACTATCCTTAGCACCGAGGCTTGTGCTTGCTCCTTTCTTTTCTGAGTCCCTTGGGCTTTTACTGCCAGATGAGGATCTCCTTTTGGGCTTCGAATACTCGTACAGGAAAATGTCACTATCATCATCATCCCATGACTTTCGTTTTTTTGATCGTTTTGAGCTCGATATCTTTGGTGAGGTGACCCGTGGTTCAGATTTGACTACCGGAGGTTTAAATCCTTCAACAAAATAAGGTCCAAATAAATCACCCAGTTTTTGGTACGTGCTACCTCGCCCGCAGAAGCAGCACACCCATGGTGCATTAGTCAATGGCCTATCAGGCACCATTGCCTGTGAAACACTACGTTCCTTTTTCTCCGGCCGAGATTGTTTCTTTTTGTTGTCAACCTTTTCAAATTCAGTTTGTCGGTGGTTCACAATCGTACAAGATTTAGGCTGATCTTTGGGACCATCGATTTTTAACGTTGGCCCCAAAAATGGTTTCTTCTCAACACCCTCAGACAATTTTTTCTTCCCACCCTTCGGACTTTTGACGAGATCTTTATCCTTTTCCTTCGTCTTATCCTTTCTGTTCTTAGTCTTACTCCCAACAGGCCGCCCTCGTCGCTTTTTGGGCGATTCATTGGTGCCACCTGGAATAGGAGTGTTGGGATCGTCAATTTCTACCTTCACCATAGGAGAATCTACGATCACTTCCTCTGAATCAGAATTTGTTCGTTGCATTGCAACTGATTCACATCCCAACGGCCCATCAGGACAATCACGTCTGATCTGCTGGGCCTGAACTGCGACATCATGTTCTACACAAACAGGCTGCCCAGAATTCACCAGATTTTGCCCTGCCGGTTCCTTTTTAACTTCCCTGTCAACACTATTCTGTAAATCCTGATGGCTTCCATCAAAACTGTTCCTTGAATCATCGTGATGACTCCCTGTCGACATACGGTCAGATTTTCGTCGCCCATATAATCTCTGAGGACTCCTCATTTGACTGTCTTCAGATAACCTCCTCGGGGAATCACTACTTTCTGAACACCTATTGGAAAACCGCCCAGGGGAATACTGTTCTGATTTTACATTTTTGTCATGGACTACATCCTGACCGGTAGGAATATTTGACGCACGACTTTCAGCCTCAACAGGCTCATTTCTACAACACACATCAACATTATTCATTTCACTATCCACGCTACAGTGCCGCCCGTCGACGCACGGCGTTCCGCCATCACTGCCATTATCTCCGACAACACTTTTAGGGTCTATGACACGTTTTTCTGGCAGCATTACTAACTTTTGTAAAGATTGTAGTGGTCCATTGCTGTGGGATGTATTGGAAGATGAACTCATTCCACCGGGCGTCACGGATGCCGGCGGTGAGAAATGACCCTGGTTATTCGGTGACATCATGGGATGGGTGTGTGGCGACGGTGTCATGGATTGATTCATATGATTGGGTGAATTTAATGGATGGTTTGCATGTGGAGATCTCAAAGGCTGATTGGGCGACCGCAATGACTGGTTACCAGTTGGTGACATCATACCACTGGGATTCACAGAAAGTGGTGACTTTACCGCCTGACCAGGACTAGAGATGGGCACAGGACTTGAACTGGGAACACTATGATTACTTTGAGTGGAAGCCGGACTCCGAACCATCATCGGGCTTATCGGAGACGTCCGGTTCTGTGGATGTAACGGCGATGCGCTAGGATATGCGAACTGCCCTGGCGGTCTGACTGGCGGGGTAGGTGTTGGCGTTTGTGCAGGACTGCTACCCTGCATCTGGTGAGGTGACGACGGAAGCGGACTATTGATCATACTACTGAAATAACCCATAGTTTGTGGTTGCCCATTCGGGTAGGGAGGCAGCATACTTGGTTCATTCCCACCAGGAGGGTAAATACTATCACCCATTGGCTGCGATGAAGGACCCTGCATGGCGGATGCTGGGGCTGGGGGACAGGAATTTGAATACGGCCCCGCTCCTGGCCCAGGCATAGACATTGGTCCATCCGAATGGTGATTCATTGGTCCATACATGTGATTTGGGTATGAGTTTCCATAATTGTTCGTTGGGTACTGCCCCGGTGGCATGTATTGACTGTTCATGTTGTTGTAGGTGCTTTGATTGTTGTAGTTCAGACAGCCTCCTGGATGGTAAGCCTACAAAAGAAAGAAAACAACTTATCAGAAATGTTTGATTCATGAAGCCATTGACAATTGGCAGACTCCACTGGTATTTCAAGATCCAGAAGTTGCAGAGGCATGGGAACAAACTTAACTCTTTCTGGCCAAAACATGGGATATCTCATGATGGTGCAAATATCAGATGTCAGCCTTGAGTTGGTGGTTAATTAGAAATGAGGAAACAGCGTCCAGATGGGATCACAAAGACCTGAATAATGAATGAAGCTGTATAAAAATACCAGCGTCCAATTTTGATTTGCAGCCAAATCCACTGGCAATCAATAAAGGAAGCTCAATCCCCAGTGACTGCCTCATTTCCTGTGGACCTTGTGAGGACAGGATGAAATTATGGCGAGGTGGTTTCAGAATGGAGACCAATGCAATCAACAGAGATGATCCAAATTTTGATCCAAAAGTTGGTTCCAGAATGGAAGCGATGCGTAATACAGTCCAGAAACCTATCTACTCTATTTCATAGATGAGATTCATCTAGCTACACAATGAATTAGGCAAAACAGTCAGCATCGTACCTCGCTTTGCATTCTGACAACATGATCTAAGACAAGCCACCCAGGGCAGGCTGAGCTGGTTTAGCATTCCTCATCTACATCAAATGTAATGCAACACTTGAAATATTAGCAGGAGTCACTTATGAATTATTGACAACCCACGGTATAGCACGTGTACCAGTATGTGCATATTGTACATGTGAACATAGAACTGCACGCATTCTCTGTACATCTTTTACAGTGTCAGGCCTTATTGCAGAGACGGTTTCCTTGCAACTTTCCATTGAGCGTGAGACTTTCTCGTGCCATAAAACCTGGAAGGGTGTGTAATGAAAGCATCTCGGGGCTTCCATCTATCCAAACAGAAATGTCAGATGATAAATATGATTAGAGGATCATGTTGACACAGCTGATCCAGGGCTGAGTCGTTTTTTAACTAAAGAATAATGATATCGTGTGGGTCAATCAACTCAATGGCATTTAAATGTCACAGAAAACTTAGATCACCTCCCATGCCCACAAATGGAATAGGGCAATATCTCTACTCTGTGATCCGAGGGATCACGGTTGACTGAACTCTTCTTTCTCATACTATGAGGTACATGTTGTATGCTGTCTGAAGGCTATTACTTCAATTAACAATGCTCCCACTCGTCAGAAGTGGTGATATTGCCTTTTGCCACCAGAGGGCAGGAGAATCCAATCGGATACAATACTGCTGGCTATCTTCCCAGCTCTGGAAGTAGTTCGATACCGAGATGCAGTGTGGCGCTAGGTGACTAGAGGAGAAGTCATCTTTGCCTGAAGGAGGAAACGATGTGACCAACGATATTTGCCCAAATAAAAGGAGAATGACATATAGACATCAATAGGTACAATATGATCGCCATGCACAGACACAGCATGATTCACAAAGGAAATGGAATCATTACTTGTAAACATAACGCCCGCTAAGACCGAGGTAGACCAACAAACTGACATCCTAAATGAACGACCACCATAATCATTAGGAGATGACTCTACACCAGGCTAGAAAATTCTGCAGATGTTCTCCCAAAGACCAATCCATTAGTGACAGCAATGTATTCCTGGCCGTATGGGGCCGGCAATCTATTCTCGACACTGTCAACAAGGTATGCATCTACTTAGCTTTCATGGCCTGTGGAGATGATCATCAAAATCCTCCAACTAGACGAGAGTCTACAGATCAATAGCCAGAGCTGGCTATGGATAAAATGCATAAGATATGTGGGAGAGTTCACCATGACACAAAGTGCTCAACATATTTTCCGTTATTGTAAATCCTTGGGGTGAGTGAGAGATCGCTTGGGGTATAAGCTAAGACATCATTTTGAGAGGGAGCTCTGCTGCTGCATCAACTTCCATCATCCATGAGGATGAGAGGGTTAGCGATAAATCAATGCCATAACAACTACGTACCATGTCCATGCTATTGCTCTGGTTGTAGTTCATCGGTGGCATGTGATTGCTTCCCATGTAAGGACCCGGTCCATTAGATTCACTGCTATACTGGTTCATGGTACCTGGAATGACAGATTGACAGGTGGCTTAAGGCTTGGTCTAGAAAAGTTCCTTGTATTCCATGTGGTACTTGAAACATACATGTAGCATGACTTCTACGACTATCTTCCTTCTGTTAGTGTAGATGATTCATCTTGAACTGCTTCATTCATTTTTTGTTCTGAAGAAAAGAGAACATGTGATAATAAACAAAGAAATGCAGTGCAAGGTGGTAGGCTATTTCCTACTGGTGATGTGTGGGAAGATGGCTGGCTGAAGTAAAAGCGCAATTCCAGGTAGACTGTTGTGCAGAGAGCAGCTGTTAAATGTGTCACTTCAACCAACCACACTCCCTCCCATCATGTCCCTCCCAAAGAAGGACCTCAGATACCACCCTCAGTCGTGACACAGTTAGAAATTGATGATACACCAGTAGACCGAAGAAGAACAAGAGGATACTCCTTGCGTGAATATGAAGTGAATGTAATTTGATGGAAGCTTCAAAGCCCTGTCAATATCAGTGTCAGACCGTAGGCCACACGGCAAGAGATATCCCTTTATTCTGAGTCATGGAACAGCAGCCACTGTAAGACTTCATCTGAACATCCATTGATGTCGAAACCTCACAATGTCAACTTGATGGAGCACACTCAAAGACGCAGTCCTCCTCTGTTTCACGATATTACCTTCCCATGTGCTGAGGGCATAAGGAGATAGGCTTTCATATCCATACAATGTGAAATATTTTTCCAGGCGAGACTACGGTGATGTCGACTCAAGTCTACCAAAGATAGGCATACATTCTCCAATGCAGCCCTATATCAAATGTACAGTGTATCCGATATGATAAATTCCCAAATGGAAATAAAGCTCCACACACATCGCTCATCGAATGCACAGGATCAATATGAATAACTCATGAACCCAGAACTAATACCATGCCGTAGTTTACCAGGAACTGTATGAAGAGATTCATGAAAAACTAGAGGTGGTTGGGAACGACTGCTATTAACGCTGTACCACACTCCAGCAGTGCCAGTGTAGTCATAGTGCATTCAGGGCAGTGCACTCTGGAGTACGAGAACAGGTCCGAGTGACACATTCTATCACCTCTGAACTTCATGAGCATTTTCCAGTCACATTCATTCTTCAAGTGACAGAGGTGGGTGTCTGTCGCTGCTGGTTTTCTCCTGTTTTTAACCTAAGCCAATATTATCTTAAGACTAACTCGAATATTGCTATTGTCTACACAGAGCTCTTTGACAGATATTGCCTTTAGCTCTTCGCCTGATCTTGTCAGCAGAGCTTTTTGCCCGGTATTAGCCACTGAACTATGTATACATTAATGCATTCAGACTGAGAGCAACACATAGACCATTATATGCCAATCGAGACTACTTGAAGTTTTAACGAACCATACATGCCATTCTTACAATGTGTAGTTTTTCATAATATTTCGCTTTAGATCATGGAATGCATAAGTAGAGTTTCAGACAGTGAAACACCTGCTTGGTACAGAGCTACACAGTACACTACCACTCATGCGAGTCCACATTCTTTGCAAGGTTGGTATTAAAAGACTGATAGCAGGCTTAGCCAAATATTCATGGGCAATCGGCTTAACTGTGAACTTACAGGGTCGTATTCATAAAGCGGTTCTATCATTAGAACCGTCTTAGGCCGGTTCCAAGTACAGTGTTTGACGATACCTGGAACTGGCCTAAGACGGTTCTAACGATAGAACCGCTTTATGAATACGACCCACAGGCTTTAATACCGATTGGTGCTCCCACAAAAATGGGATAATGCCTGCAATGTCAGAGCTCTCGAGGAGCGCTCACTTTGGGAAACAAATATCCACTTGCAGAATCTGCCAGGAGACTTCTCTATTATTTTTTTTTATTAGACACCAAAATTCAATCCCAAAATGATCAATTGGCCCTGACAGCCTGACCTTTCTAAGCAAAACACTTTGCACCGTAGTCCACATTTGTCAGTGCCAAGGGTTCGCTCAAGAGAGGTTCTACTGTATTTCCTGTCACTTGAAAACATTGCAAATCAACTCATCAAAATGGATTCTACGCTCGTTGCAAGGCCGCAGAAGGTCAAAGGCCAACTCGCCCACATCACCATAGCAACGGCTCAGTTTCTAGAACGACTACAAACCATTCTGGAGAAGATTGCATCGGCTTCCTGAGACAGCATCGCAAGATTAATCATGAAATTCTGTCAGTCACACGCATTAATTGGGACTTTTTTCTTTTACGCCTTTGACAGATTATTATCGCCTCAGGCTTCCAATAAAGTGTGTGGGACTAGAGATAAATGAAATGATATCCGATTCAGTAAACATGTGTAAGAGTATCATTATGTATGTTCACTTTCTGCAGAAATTAGGCCTTCAGTAAGAACAGCTGGTTGCGAATTAAAGTCAAGGATTTTGTAGGCCTATTTTGTGCCCTCTATGGGAATTATATACACCCAAAATTAGTTTCCTAGCTAGGAACTCCAACATTGTCCAAAATTGCTGATAACTCGCACACAAATGGACCAGTTTTTTTCACGAATTTACAGCTCAACTTCGTACAGAGATATTCATGCTACATGACCAGCCTAGTATCAGAAAGGTTAACCAACCCCCTGATTGCCTACATTATTGTAGATTGCCGAGAGCCAGACTGAATCAGCCCAGTCATGTCCTGTACATAAGTAGAATACCTGAATAGCAAAGAACACTCACATGTCATATTATGCAGATTCTGCTTTATAGGACAACATTCACCAGACATGCCAGAACCATGGTCGATACACTATTGTAATAGAGTAGAGAATGGTTGTACATGTGTTGTATGCTGCGTGGTGGTTGTAGACCATGTGTAGCGTATGCGGCGCTTTGGAATGAGGGAGCTCAGTTTAACTCTTGCGTTATTACTTACATGGATCCAAGGTGTTCTGTGTCATGGGGGCAGCCTTTTTACCATTAAGACTATATGACAGCGAACAAATAGCAGTAGTCGAGGCATACTTGAAGATAGATGGTGCAGCATGGCTGGTTAGCGCTACCTTGTTGGAGACCCTTTTTTATTGATTTATAGGGTAAAATTGCCTAGACCTGGCCACAAGTTCCTTTTTCCATCATTGAAAAACAGAACTACACATGCCACAGAAAACTATCAGATGCAATAATACCAGCTGGTAGTCGAAAATTATCGCTCATATGGTGCACACATCACCAGAAAGGTTGCAGATGAAAACCAACTGTCCTTGGGAGGTCAACTATCCTAACTGTGTAAAAAAAACGCTGAATGAAAGCACATTGCTGTACCTTGCCATCATTTTTACGCTACACCCTTTATCACCAAAGCATGGTCTGTGTGTTTTTACTAAAACGAGATGAATAGAGCTCACCATGGGCAAAATGGAAGGAAGGCTAACACAAATGGGAAAGACACGGCACTTCACCCACCACAGATCATAATGCAATTACTGAATTAGAACAGCTTGTGTGGTATAGATGTAGAAAATATACAACATGTGACTTACGCGGTGCGGCCGCCGTGCCACGATAACTCCATGTGCTCCCAGTGGAAAACGACATGATGATGGCTCCAACGAACGTGGTCAAACAGGTTCTATATTACATGTAGACTCTACTCCAGCAGCATGCCAAGTCAAGTCGCACACACAGGATGGACTACCCTCAGGAAGGGATGTGATTACACTGTTCTGATAATAGCTACTCTGCAACTCCATGCACTAGAAAATGACCCACATTTTGATGGAAATTGGTGGCAAACACAGGCTCAGAGTATTGTCCAGAACACTTGACACAAGGACATTGTGAAGCTGTCTCTTGTAAAAAGAAATCCGGAATTGTTCACTGCCATTCTAAAGCTTTCCCTTATTCCACTGTTTGTGAGCAGAGAAAAGATAGACGGCTGCAAGCCATAACCATCCAATGGGTCTATTCATCGGGTAAACAATCCATAGCAAACGGAGGGAGGCAGTGGAAAGGATGGAATGGCTCGTGATTCAGAAAATAAGAGGATGTGAATGCCTAGAATCGAGAACTGCTGAGGAGGGGGTGTGATGGGGAAAGGTAAGAAGAAGAGGGGGATTCATGCATTCTCTAATTGGAAGAGTTCTATAATATTGTGTCATCACAAACTCTTAATTGAGCTCTATGATGATAGGGTATAAACTGCCAGTAGAAGACACTTTGTATCAAGCATGGTTTGAATCTGAATGCCTGCCATCATGGAGCCTCACATCAATAGGGAAAATACTTCATTATATTACATGCATCATTTCCTCACACCACGCAATGCTGCAGCCTTTGATTTACATGTAGAATAGAAATGTAATTTTTTTATCAATATGTAATTCTTCGTGATACTAGCTATGGTTACACCTGTTGAAAATACCTGTGTTTTTCCAGACCTAGTGTCAAACCCATGTGTACGAAAAGCCCGGCGAGAGGTCACACTACAACACTGGTTAAGTAGCCCGGCGACAGGTGCGCTGCATGCACTGACGCTTCGGTCAGTTCTATATTGGCACACATTGTTGGAGGCACGAAAACGAGGTCACATGGCTGCGTCATAGCCATGCTTTTTATTTTTTGCTAAGAACTTTAACGAAAAACACGGGGATTTCAAAAAGCACAGCGAGCTGAGCCGGAGTGGCATTTCATGTGACCGCAAAAAAACGGTGTTTTTATGTAGTGTACCACGGCTACCAGGTACTGTGTCTGGGGGCCCCTAAAATAGTTCAAAACTCGTAACGCTCTGAGAGATGCATTTTCTGGCCAATCCTGGGAAAAATCATTGGTTGCCGAGAGCAAGGGTGTCTGGACCCCCCCCCCAGGCCTGCACCTGCAATTTACTGTACATATGATGCGAATGGCAGCATTTTTATCCCAGCACAACAGGAGGCCATCAAATCAAACAAAGGCTCAAGGTCTCCAACAGTCCCATAAAGCCACTCAGGTGCATTCCATTTTGGGAAGTACTTCAATTAGGCAAAACACCTGTGCAGGTGACCTTTCACTTGTCAATTCATCAATTTATTGGTAAACTCTTCATTCGAATTCAGGACCTAATACCCACAGCATCACCAAATTTCTCCACTGAAGAAGGTAGGTGCTTGCACGGCAGTGGCTGTGCCTTTTATTTTCTGACCNTTTTGAACGGGAGACGTGTGTTTTGAGAGATTTAATGCTATTATGCCATGAAAGTGCCAAAAATGAACTGGAAATAACAAAATTACACCGTTTCTGCCATGCAACTTAAGATTTAGCCTGTTTTTTGGGTCGTTTCATTTGGCTCGTTTCTTTTGAAACGTTTCAATGTTTACATACTACCGTGTCTGGGGGCCCCTAAAATAGTTCAAAACTCGTAACGCTCTGAGAGATGCATTTTCTGGCCAATCCTGGGAAAAATCATTGGTTGCCGAGAGCAAGGGTGTCTGGACCCCCCCAGGCCTGCACCTGCAATTTACTGTACATATGATGCGAATGGCAGCATTTTTATCCCAGCACAACAGGAGGCCATCAAATCAAACAAAGGCTCAAGGTCTCCAACAGTCCCATAAAGCCACTCAGGTGCATTCCATTTTGGGAAGTAGCCTACTTCAATTAGGCAAAACACCTGTGCAGGTGACCTTTCACTTGTCAATTCATCAATTTATTGGTAAACTCTTCATTCGAATTCAGGACCTAATACCCACAGCATCACCAAATTTCTCCACTGAAGAAGGTAGGTGCTTGCACGGCAGTGGCTGTGCCTTTTATTTTCTGAGCTAATTATTCACTATTACATGGGGGGGGGGGAGGAAGTCTCTAACAAGGGTAAGAGGAACAGACCTCCGGATGGCCTTGAAGTGTATCCTCTACACCACCAGAGGGAGGCAGTCTCGAAAATGCGCAAAGTTGGGCATTTGTATTACAGCACCTTCAGGATGCAGTCACAAGGTGAAAGTTTCAGTAAGTCTCAGATTCAACTCAGCAGGTTTGGGGCATGGACAATAAGGAAGGAGTAGCACTTTCACTCTCAGGTACTGTCCCCCCCCAGACATGCCAGAAGGCAGTCATGGAAGCCTGAATTCGTCAGATTTGATGTGAGTGGCCGTGGCATGCTTGGACAGGTGAAGGCAAATGGATCAGTGATTCCATACCCCTAGTTTCCTCTTTTAAGAATATCACCTGGTATTGTTTGATGAGTAGCTAATGCCCCAACTTGGTGCTTGCACTCTTGAAATAATACTTTTTTAAAATTCTGGCAGACGGGTGTTGGAGATGGGATTTTTCAGCAGAGTGGCCATAGAAGCAAAGTATGATCGCCTCCACATCTCAGATACATAGTGAAGTTCTTCCTCTTTTTCTTCAGCTTTAAAACAATGAATTTAATCATCTCCATTCTGCTGGTTGTACTGGTATTGGTATCTGTCACCAATGGCAAACCATCATCTCAACGAGAAATATTGAAAGGTAGGCCTAATGTTCAACTGGAATTATCCTTCCCATTTCCCATGCAGTACCACAATTCCAGCATGAATCCAGCTGTCCATGATTTCAACGACCTGTTTTACCTTCTCTGAACTGGAGGAGAGAGCAAAAGCTGAACACATGGTATAAACTGCATTTTGTTTGTGAACTTAGTGTCACCTGCTCTCGTAATTACAGAGCAAAAAGAGATGTCAAGGGCAAAGCGGTAAGTAACAGCCGGCGGATATATGCATGTCGCCACAGATTTTATGCTGTTTTGCCATGAAACAATGTACAAATTCGAGGTGTGTCAAAAGCGGACCGCGAGAAGGAGCTAAAAATGCAATTTATTAGTGACTAAAATGTGATGTTCTGTTTCCTTTCAGTTGTGATCCTGACAATTATTACTGTAGTTGCAATGAAGACTGTTGCAGTGGGCTTTGTTTAGCTGATGACCCAGATGATCGAAGTAGCAGCACATGGTGTCGTCCACCATATACATGACTGCGATATTCTAATCATACCATTCTGGCGTACCAAAATGGATGTCAAGGCTGGATTTTGAAACAACCTGTACAAACCGTAACTTGCAGTGGCAAGTATAGTAAAGCTGACTTTCCAGATTACTATGTACAACTGTACAGTCTTAACAGTATGGAAAATAAATCACAAAATAAAATGTATCAATGCAGACAAGTTTGTCCATTCCAGGAGTTCAGTAAGTCATCATCGCAACTTTTCGCATGTCTGCAGGCCCCAGGGTGAATGTAAAGGGTACCTCATTTTATATCCATGGACACCTAGACCAGGCACTCTACTCAGTCCTTTCTTTGGCCCTCACACACCCTGAAGGCATTGTTGGCGTGCAATATTTGCATTGCATTTCCAGTGACCATTTGTCGATCAAGGATTGCATGCATCTGATGAACACCTTCTTGTTCACCATGTTCACACATCATCAATTCATTTTTGTTGATTGATCTTTTTTTTAACATTTCCAATAACATACATTCATCTTGACTTGAGTGACCAATCACTAACTCAATCAGGCCACTGTGCAACCAGCAGGAATGATGAAGATGGCACGAAACAGCACTGCATGGATCAGATGAGGTATATTTCATGACTTTCGCAGTCCTTGGGCCTGGACCAGCAATTCGAGGCCTTTTCTACACACAGGACTTCCAATACAGACTGACAAACCCCTGCGTTCTACAACTTTTTTCGGAACAAGATAACTGACATTTGGAAATAAGCCAAAAATCAGCAACCGTGAGTGCAAATACGTCTCTCACACACAAAACAGCACAGGTGGTTCCATCAATTTAGTACCTGTATTTAGGTTCAATGGCACCGACATGTTCTTCCATTGTGTTCACGTATAAAAATTCAAGCCCCCTTTCATACAGCTGTGAAGTAAAATGTAGGAATGAGTCATGTTACCGACCTTGTCGTTGTAGGTCGTATAGTGTAACACACAAACGTCACACGCAGACATCAAAACAATCTTGAGAGAGAGAGAGAGAAGGTACTCCACAAGGTCCTTGTTGCCATGGTTTCAGAGAATGACAGACAGAACATGGGAACCCTTTATCAAGAGAATGGTAAGGTTTCTAAGTTAGAGCACCTGTGTTTCAACTCTATCATATTCTTCGCTGTCAGTTACTCAGCGGAAACCTTGTGATGTTCATGTGTAAAAGTGATAGCTTCAGTTGTTCAATATGCACACGAAGTTGGGGTTAGAAAGCTTCCAATTTTGTAAATCACGATTGAAATCCAGGAAAACTTCCTGGTTTTCAGTGGTTAACAAAATCCACATCAGGGAAACGGAAAGTTATAAGGAATCCAGCACATCACCAACAACAAATACAACACAACACAATACAGTACAAAATTACAAATTGAAATCCAGACTGAAAGGGTTACCGGTAATCTAGTTCTCAATTTTCAAAACGAATTGAACTTCTTACCATAGATATCGTGTTCTGTCTTGCATCGAAGTCCTCAGAGCTGCACAGGTTGAATCAACAAGGCGGGGACAATCATAGGTATCGAGGTTACAATTACTGGAGTACTTATAATCTGAAAATCAACATGAGGAAAAATTGTACTACAAACCATGATCTGCAGGGATCAAAGTTCATTTTCTGAAAAAAGTTGATTTTGGTCGAACAGGCCGAAAAATCAAGTTGCACACAATACAAAATGAATTAGAACATCAATTTTTGGTCGCACAGAGCCAAATCCAGTTCGCATTTAAGACCAAATGGTCATGAACTTTGATCCCTGATCTGTGGGGCCGGGAAGATCATTTTGGGAGTATCCAGAATATCAAAGTTTATGCTCAGTCAGTATAAGGTCTCAAAACCAGACCACCAAGAGAATATAATGCAGTGTACGTATCATACATCAGATTACTCAACAACAAAATGTTATCAGGAGGCCACCTGCCAGATCAGACAACCTTCACAGTTACACAGCATGTCTGCCAACCACCCACTTTACAAGGGCTGTACATTAACAATTCAGAGTAAGGCCTTCCTTAGCAACGAATATTTTTACCAGAACTGCTGTGGCTCAGGCTCGGAACGTAAAGTGCCAATGCAAGACTAGTTTATTCCGTTCAGGTCCCTTTGGTAATTGCAGTCTTGACAAATAATACGGTTGCCATGGCAATCAGACAAATATGGCTCACTAGCTAACAGAGAACATTGAGCACGCTGATTTTCTGAGATGACTAAGTCTGGCTCAAGGGCTATTGTGCTTCAATCACTCCCTCCCACAGGAAGTATTTTTTTCAGAACAGGGTAGTAGAAGCAAGGAGCTTCCACAATCAGATTACTGCTTTAGTTAGACTGATTTACTTGTAAATTTTTGCTAGGCAAAAATTTCACCCAACAGTAAGCCTGTCTCTTCACTTCTCAAACCAGATGAAAAAATATCCCAATCTTCAGGTAGCCTATACAAATTATTGATAATCTGGAATGGATGACTAACAGGTGAAAAATATCTCCAATTTTTCTGAGGCAACAAATGAACATTTTCCCAGGGAGCTCTCCCTTCATCTATATAAGTTTGACACTTTGACACTAGGGGGCAGCACCAGGTGGGAGAAGGCAGCTTCAGCTGTAAATTGGAGAGTACAAGAGCAGGAAAATGTTCAAGTAAGGATAGGGCCACTAGGAATTTCATTTCTGTTTGGGATCCAGTGTGCAACTAATTACAGGAGACACAAACAAAACCAAGTATTAGAGACTCCAAAGGGATAAAGTAGTAACGTAGATGGCATTACAAAAAGGAAATCTTCAGTTTTATTTGTCAAAAGATACAAGGAGTTACTTTCAATACACATCTATCTCTTTGCACTATCAAAGAACTCATAGGCCTACATAACATTCTGAATGTGAGGAATGATTTGTTATTGCATTGCAAACTGGGCATCCCCACTTGCCTGAACGTTCATGGTTTACATCGAGCTGAAATTCTGAAGTCCAATCAATTTTCAATGAGGGGAAAAATAATTAGGCTAGGCCTACATTTGGGAAAATTCATGCAACAACGAACTCTGTTCTGTAGGCCTAGACATTGATGTGTACAGTTAGTATAGTACTAAGCCTAGTTCTTTCTGGACACCCTGTCTGTACTAAACCCTCCATAGGGTAGACCTACCCCAGGCCTATTCTAACACAACACAGCACTGCAGAAAGAAGCCACATTGGTTTCTGAACTGAAAATGGAAGGGTCACACTAATTACCGACCACAACCGTCCACAACAGACCACAAGCGTCCACAACCGACCACAAGCGTTTATTACCGTCCACAAGCGTCCAGATGCAATTAGAGGGGATTAAAAATGTTATTTTAGATCCATTTTACTGTAGTTATCTGTAGGCCCTAGGCCTATATTTGAAAAATAATTCTGCTTTTTGGTACCTAATTTTTTGCAACACTGACATGATTGACAGTCAACTTATTTGCATACATTATCTATGAGGCGCCTTTTCTTCTATAATTCTGAACTTGTAGATTCTTTAACTAACTTCTTCCACTTTCTCTTGTAGGTGACACTGGTCAGATGAGTGGGAGTATGGAAGTGGGAGTCTGAAGTTGTGATTTTATTTTGCTAGCCCAACTGTATGCATTAGGTGACTCTTTCTCCCTCCCCACCTAGATTAAGTAAGACTGGTCTCCTGTCCAACTTTTTTGTGTAACTTTTTTTCATTTTATTCCCAATAACATCACAGCTTCAGACTCCCACTCATCTGACCAGTGTCACCTGCAAGAGAATGTGGTGGGTGGAAGAAGTTCGTTTTAAGAATCTACAAGTCAGAATTTTAGAAGAAAAGGCGTCCCATAGATCAATATGCAAATAAATTGACTGTCAATCAATCACGTCAATGTTGCAAAAAAAGACATCGCCTAGGTACCCAAAAGCAGAATCATTTTTCAAATGTCTTTAAATGGATCTAAAATAACATTTTTAATCCCCTCTAATTGCATCTGGACGCTTGTGGACGGTAATAAACGCTTGTGGTCGGTTGTGGACGCTTGTGGTCTGTTGTGGACGCTTGTGGTCGGTAATTANAGCAAGATAAGGTTCAAACATATGTCTAATCTTGAATTTTCTATAAAACCGGAGTTTATTCCCCTGGCCATGTTTCCTACTATCATCCCAGATGTCATTTTTCCAATTTCTGATAGCGATCTCTTCCAACTTGTTTGTAACACCGGTGACTCCAGTATTACTGAGATCAGAGTCATCCATACAGTCGCGCGCACATCAATAAATTTATCTGGCATGCTGGTGAAGGTCGCTCTGCGCAAGAGTGAGTACTTGTCACATGACTGTTCAAAATGGCGGACGGCCCTGATTCTTGCCTTTTCTTCTTGTCAATTTTATTTTGTGTTTTCTTTCCAAGCTCTCTAGTTTCATGTAGTACGTTTCTTAGACAATTTTCTTTGAACAATTTCGTTTTCATAAACATGATAAATGGAACCTGCAGCTTCATTTTTTAAAGCACACTTAGGCCTATTTATGCGTAAAGCCGGCCTAAGCCCCCCCCATTTTGTCAAATAGACCCCTTGCGCTTGTCCGTCCAGGGTGTAAACAATAGCCTCGCCCCAGGTGAAAACACGAACGATGTACAACGGCTCACTGCACATTCTCTGCATTTTCGCCTGGGGCGAGGCTATTGTTTACACCCTGTACGGACAAGCGCAAGGGGTCTATGTCATTGATTTTGACAACACATGAACAACAGTGAGAACCATCCAGTATTCTAGGCTACCTGTGCATCAACAAAGCAACGTCGTGACAATCTAAACATAGGCTAACATGTAGGCCTAGGGATGTATCTTGGCTACCAAGGGTTGTGACATCGCTCCGCCCTCCGACTACGCTCGCATAGTCTTTATGACGTAGCCAATACACGTGGAGTTCCAGGATGGGATGTAGTGAATCCACTCTTGTGAAATGTGTACCGTCCCATCCGTGGGCCTAGTTTGCTAGGCCTAGTAGGCCTAGTAGAAGTAGGCCTAACAAGTTGAAAAAAAGTTACCGGTACTACTTCTTGGCCTACCATGCCTACTGAATTTTACTGCAAAAATCGCACGTTATTGTAGCAGTGTAGCCGTAGGCCTAACTCAACTGTTTTACCGGTATGCTTCCTTGTAATTTCATTTTCAGGTTTTGGTTTAGACGAGACCCTCTATGCAGATTTGGAACCAAAGCAAGTTTGGAACTACACCACGATCCGTCCTCATGCTCATATGTTCTGGTGGTTGTATTATACTACTGCATCTGAAGGTTACTTGAACAAGCCGCTTGTTTTATGGCTTCAGGTGAATGTCAATTTCAATCCAATACACACATTTCACCTTTGACAAGATTATTGTAACCTGTCCTGGGGAAAGTGGTGAAGTTGTAGAATTCTAGAATTGAAATATCATACTTGTCCTACGGTGCCTGCTTTTGTTTTGTGGCACTGCTGTCATTAGTGTTACTAATTATCATCTCATCGACTAGATTGATGCACTTGTTGTTATGCCTGTGGCATTTTTGAGCTGCATTACCAGTCTTAATATACATTGAAACTTTTCTGTACTAGGGTGGACCAGGTGCATCATCGACAGGGTATGGTAATTTCATGGAAATTGGACCACTTGATGTTGACTTAAATACCAGGCCAACAAGTTGGGTAAGTTTCCCATAATAAGGAATGCTGGCTGTGGAGGTTTCCGTTTCCTAAAACTCATCATTTTGCAGGATGTTCAGAGAAAATATCCTTCACAACAATAGAATGATGATAATGTTTGCTCCCTACACATTATTTGTAACATTCAGTTCTGCATTGTTTATTCCAGGTGTCAAAAGTCAGTTTATTGTTCGTAGACAATCCAGTTGGGACTGGCTTCAGTTTTGTTGATGAGGACTCTGCATATACTACAAATGTCACTATGATTGCTGATGATCTCGTTGCCCTTATTAGGCAGCTTATGATGTTTGATATACCACATTTTCAGGTTTGTGAACTTACCTTCTTTTGACCAAAGACTCCAACTGGGCCCACAGATCTGGTCATGTGGCCCATAGGGTTTACTAGTATTAGAAACACTCATCAGGTGCTCCCAAATTCAATCCCTCATCCCACACCCAGTATTGACTAGGTTAATTAGCAAAAAAGTTCCAACGTGAAGCACTTCATCTAGGATTAGTAAATGTCATTAAATACTTTTCCAATATGACGCGAGAGTGGGTTGTCAGATTGGCACATTGGAAGCATCAGTGCCTATCACCACTGAGGTTGCGGGTTAGAAGACCCCCAGTCAAACAAGTCATACTTCTTATTTCAGACCATTCCATTTTATGTTTTCTCCGAGTCGTATGGAGGCAAAATGGCAGCCGTATTCAGCAAGGCTTTGTATCATGTAAGTACTTCATTAACTCATGACAAATTGATGAGATAGTTCACAGAATTATGATTCATATTCACATTTTAACTTTCATGTAATATCTCTTTTTAGGCTGTCTGGGCCACAGGACTTCCTTGCAACTTCAAGGGTGTAGTCATGGGAGATTCGTGGATCATGCCAACTTATTATGTGATGACATGGGCTCCGTATCTCTATTCAACGGTGAGTAGAAATAGATGTGATGTACTAAAAATGATTGATAGATTTCTGTATATTCTTGTGATGTACTGACTTACTAAAAATGAAACCATCAATCATGCGCTTGTGATGTCATAATGTCGATCACAGCATCAGTCGCGTTGCGGCACCTAAGTCATTTGCTATTCTATTGTTTCAGTCCATTGTTGATCGTAGAGGATTCAACAACATCCTGAAAGTTGCCAAGAACACTGAAGATGCTGTTGAGAAGAAGGAATTTGCCCGGGCAACTCAACTGTGGGGTGAAACTGAAAATGCTGTAGAAGCCAATGGGAATGGTGTCAATTTCTACAACATCCTAAAGTGGAACTCTGCTGATAAACGGGAACTGACACAACAAGAGAACAAGGATTTGCAACACAAACCTCATCTTGGTATCTTCTTTCTTCTGTAAAGAATTCAGTGCTGAAGCCAGATGTAACTGAGACAAACTGGGCCTTGCACTATGGTGCTTTTAAGGCAGCTATCGAGGTATTATAAATGATTCATTATTCCCGATTTTCAATTTCAGCATCTTTGTATCGTCACCATGTCCTTCCTATGGCAGAAGATAAGCTAGCCAAGTTGATGAATGGCTTCATCAGGGAGAAACTTCGAATCATACCAAGAGATGTAACATGGGGTGGTCAGTACTCATTTAGACATGAACTCCATATCTAAGCAACATTTAATATTGATCTGTTGGAGTGGTGCAGTGAAACACCAGTGCCTTTAACCTCTGAGGTTCCGGGTTCAGTTATCCCTGGTCAGACCCATTCTTCTCTGACTATTGACTGCACACCAGAGAATTATACTCAAGTCAGCAACAGTCAGGTGTGATGGAAGAAAACTTGTTGGTTATGTTGGTTTTTTTGTCATCGCAAATGACAAGGCCAAACAAGTCCAAATATTTCTGGTCTAAGTGGAACTGACTTTACTATAAGTTTGTGGAGTATTTTGTTATTGGCATTGGCTTCATTGTTTTTCAGGTCAGTCTGCTATGGTGTTTACAAAACAGTCTGAAGATTTCATGAAAAGTGTGGTTGATACTGGTAAGCTAATGTGCTCGAGTTTGAGCCGTGAAGCACCATAATATTCACTGCAAAGGGACCTGAAGGTTGTTCACTGACAAAAGATTGTCCAAGCAAAACATTGGTGCCTGTCATCCCTGAGGTTGAGGTTTGATCCTCAGTCAGACCTACTGTGCATGTGGTAGGGAGGGCAACTTTCTTTGACTACACAGGTTTTCTCCTGCGGGACATAAAGTTGCCCAATAGGCCTGTTCAGAGCTCAGCTTGGACTCGTTTCTTTGTATGGAACTTTCTTTTCCAGTTGACTTCCTCCTTGACATGACAAATCTCAAAGTTGTTGTTTATAACGGACAACTGGACCTCATATGCAACACTCTGGGAACTGAGAACTGGGTCCAGACATTGAAGTGGCTACATCTACAGGATTATTTCAATTCGACCCGCATCCCCATCATGGATGATAAGACAGGCGAGACTCAGGCATTTGTCAAACATTTTAAGAACTTTTCGTTCTTCTGGATACTGAAAGCTGGTCACATGGTACCACAAGATGCTGGAGATACAGCGCTTAAGGTGTTGGATATGATTGTGAGATTTTAGCTTTGGAAAGTTTCTAATGTATGTTAGCTTCTTCCAAAATGTTATCTAATCACCAGAATCTTTATGTAACTTACTGTGCCAAGAGTGTTATAGGATGTAATTCGTTTATAGAGTTTGTGTCTCTTGGTGAAATAGAGTACTCAAGGAATAGCACACAATGTCTATGCACATATATGTTACTTGCTTTAAAATGAGTCTATCATGCAATCTATTAGTTTAGTCGGCTGGAACAAAACCAGGGCCCTTACACCCCCTTTAAAGCATGGCAGTGGGTGTTGTCAGTCCAATTTACTGTATTTGGTGAGTGAGCTTGTGGCCGAGATCTCTACTTGGACATCTTTAGGTTTTTGGGTTCTGGTCCAGAGACCCCCCTCCTGTTGGTGGTATGAGACCCTTGGAACATCTCTTTGCTTCTCCTTTCTCAGGCATGTCAGGTGTTCCTAGCTGAGAGAGATTTCAGGTGTTAGACTTTAATGTAGCTAGGCTATGGTACTTATATTAGCAGTGTGAGTGTATGCTCCCCAGGTTGTCGTGTAGGTCCTTTTGAAGAATTCTGAATTGTCTGCATTTTTTATTATTAAGCATTTATTACAGTACATGTATCTATGACTCTGTAAGTACAACAGAGCTGCCAATTTTGCCAAAGTCTGTTGATTGCTTTTCATAAACCCTGTAAATTTGTTATTGGGGTATTTATTGGTGTTTTCCACA
This sequence comes from Notospermus geniculatus, assembly GCA_002633025.1. NCBI lineage: Eukaryota > Metazoa > Nemertea > Pilidiophora > Heteronemertea > Lineidae > Notospermus > Notospermus geniculatus. The sequence goes on from NMRB01000722.1 coordinate 164,862, forward strand.
AAGAAGAATGGTTCTCTTTCAGACAGATTTTTACAGTATTTTATAATAATTGTACAGAAAGTACAAATACTACCAGTGTTATACTTGATGCATACAACAGGTGTTTGTTGGCAGGTCTGACAGAAAGATGGGTTTTCCAGTGGTATTAATCAATTAATGAACTTTTAATGAATTTTCTTTTGAATAGTGCAATAGTGCAATATGAATGTAGATGAAAAGTGTGTGTGATTAGTGGCTTCCATTTTGATACCATTTTAGCTTATAAAGTATTTGTATTTCTTTGATTCTTATGAAAGTGTATTTCCAGTGTTCTTGTTGGCTTTGTGTAATTTAGGGGAAAAAATCTATGTATTTTGTGTCATTTTCAATGGAAAACAACATTCCCTGACAGAGAAATGTGGTGTTCTCAAATGTCTGTAGTGTTCTCAAATGTCTGCGGTGTTAGTGTTAATTACTGGTAAAGATGTTAGATTTAATGACTTGAAACTGTTCAAGGATGTGTCCATGATTCCCTTTCAAAACTTGGGTGTCTCCAATGTAATATCCGTCTTGTATACAGTTTTCTAAGAATACTCTAATAGGGCATTGCTTATCAACACTAGAAGCTGTGATACACATTTCGTAGTTTTAGAACAATTTACACAATTTCCACTTTGAATGTGCCCCAGGCAGTCAAATAAATTCCGGTATATGTACATGTGTGGTGAAAGAGTGTATGAAACTCAGTCCAACTAAATTTTATGTATTTGCATGTTATTGTGCTATTAAAACTTTCATCAATATGATGCGTTTTTCCCTTCCTCTTTGACTCAGGTCCCCGCTCAGGTCATTTCACTTCCCTTGCAGCATCCTGAGAATCTCAGGTCATTTAC
>NMRB01000722.1:166325-190741 GCA_002633025.1 Notospermus geniculatus
TGAGGTCATTGACGATGATCTGCAGACACAGCCAAATGATGTTGAAGATGTTGATGAGGTTGCCATGGAGACGGAAATCTCAGGGACCTCTGTGAGGAGTGTGGCTCGGTTACATGATAGTGATACAGTGAGTTTCATTTCAGTTGTAAAGGCCTTCCAGGGGTACAGCTAGGCCTATTTTTTGGGGAGCCAAATGTGTAGCCAATGGCCTGTTACCTGTAGCCAATCTTTGCAAATTGTAGCCAACCAAAATTGTGTAATAGTTATACTTATAATAAATTTTCAACTTCTCTTACCACACAGCTCTAACTGCAAGAATCTCAGGGACTCAACTTTCAGACCACAAATAATACTGTTGCCAAATTTTTAGCCAAACCAATTGTAACTGTAGCCAATCTAATATTTTTTTCGCCATTGGCGACATTGGCTAACAGTATCTGGAACCCTGCCTTCTAAAGGCATCTAAAGACCGCCCTTTAAATTTACTGGTAATCTCTATCATCAGACATTTCAGAAGCCTATATAATTGATGTGTTGTGTTTGTTGACCTGAAAAGTCACACCAAGTTTCTACCGGTATTTTTCATTTCCAGCTCAAGCGTGTGATGGATCAGATTAAAAAGTTTCAGAGCGGAGAGAAGAGACACATTGGTAAGTTAAATTTTTCTCCCTGCTGGTGGTTATCTTTAGGGTATATACCCTGTGAAATCATGATCTACCGTCAAAAGTCACAGAGACTTAGTGATTATACCTTTCTTACTCATCTTTTGCTGACTCTCCTTTTCAGTTGCGGGACCTGTGGAAGCTGATCCGGAGTACGTACTGATTGTCGAGGCCAACAATATCACGGTGGAAATTGATAACGAAATAAGTAAGTGTATGAGAATCTCATCTGGATAGTTTAAAGGTATTGATTGCTATCGAATTTTTGTTGGTATTCATTCCTCGTCCTTTCAAATTTCAGATGTTATCCACAAATTTGCAAGAGATCATTACTCAAAAAGATTTCCGGAGCTTGAGTCTCTGGTTCCAACACCTCTTGAGTATATGAAGACAGTGAGGGTAAGCATGTCTTCTTGTTTTGTTTCTTAGAATGGACTTGTCTTTTATGACTTTTACTGTGTTGTTGTGTTAGTAAATCCAACCATACATGTATTGTGTGTGTTATTTTGTTCTCTCTGAATCTCGAAATAGTTTAGTATATAACAGTGAACGCCCTGATTCTTCCCACTTTTTTGAACCCTAATGGAGACATTTCCAAGATACAGAATAGCACAAAATTGACACACAAAATGATAATAAGCAAGAAGTCTATCTCCAGAATTCACGAATTTTCGACCCCAACCGGGGTCTTTTTCAAGTGGAACTTTACAATCTGAAACTCTAGAAAAGACTGAGTTGAAACCCGAATGTAGAACTAACACCTGTGTCTACAGACAGGATGAGTGAGCAATTAAGGAAAGAATAGTGTCCCAGCACCACGGATGGTAGCTGGACCTAATTAAAAGAGTGGATGTAATTAAGGAAAGAAAAGTGTCCAAGCCCCACGGATGGTTGCTGGACCTAATAATGGAGACATTTATTATCAAATGACAAATTTATCATTTTTCCTCCACAGGAGTTGCAGAATAACATTGATAATTCAAAGAACAATGAAGTCCTTCAGGAAATCCTAACATCAGCTACTATCATGGTTGTCAGTGTTACTGCTTCCACGACACAAGGGTAAGTTCTGATACATGTTTTGAAAAGTATATCCCTCTCAAGTTTATATTCAACTACATTCCTCAAGATGTGTAGAATATTAACTTGAAGTCAATAAATTTCTGATAGAAGAATCTCTGTCACTCCCATTTCAGAACTGTGTTGACTCCTCTGTCACTCCCATTTCAGAACTGTGTTGACTGCAGAAGAGCTGAATAGAGTCCTGGAGGCTTGTGGTATGGTAAGTCATTTGATCTGAAATTGGCTTGCACTACAATGTAGTCAACTTACTGATCTAAGCAGAACAGTGCAGATAAAGCCCCATTCACATCATGCGACAGATTGTTCGTGTTCAGTTACTGCTGTTTAAAGTCATTGGATCATTCCCATCTAGTACAGAATGTTTGCATTGTAAGCTGTTGCATTGGTATGTACATGAACTGAGGTTAAGTTTCATTGACTACAGAGCTTCATCTGAATTTGAACTTTTGATTTCAGGCAGCAGAGTTGAATGAATGCAAGCAAAAAATATTTGCGTATGTCGAGTCCAGGATGACGTATATCGCTCCAAATCTGTCAATCATTGTTGGAGCGTCTACTGCCGCCAAGATAATGGGTAAGTAGCAATTACTTTGAGCACACTTTCTGTTATATTTCTCTGTCATTACCTGGTTGCTGCAAAAAAGGCGCTTAAACATATTGGGGCCTACATTTGGCTCCAAGTCACTTTGGCAGAACTTGAGGTAACAATGTATGTTTTCTATTCCTTTGCAAGGTCTAGCCGGTGGGCTCACAAGCCTGAGTAAAATGCCAGCCTGTAACATATTGGTGCTGGGCTCACAGAGGAACAGAATATCAGGATTTTCAAGTACACAGAGCATGCCTCACATGGGTTACATCTATTACAGTGATCTCGTGCAGAAAACACCTTCAGTAAGTATGAGATTTCTTCTTTTTTGTCTCATGATTGCATATGGTTCGAGGATCAAAACAGCTTATTTCTTCACCCATCAGATTGAGAATCAATGCTCGGCTATGGCAAAGATGAATTGATCTGGCCTGGTGAACACAAAAAAAGATTTCACACGGAACCGTGAACTCGTAATTTACAAAAAAATATAATTTCAGGAGTTGAGGAAAAAAGCATGCAGACTCATAGCAGCCAAGTGTGCCCTGGCTTCTCGTGTTGACAGTTGCCACGAGAGTCTGGATGGTGCAGCAGGTGATGCCTTCCTGGCCGATATCGAAGCCAAACTGGACAAATTGCAGGAGCCTCCACCTGTTAAAACAGTGAAACCCCTCCCTGCTCCGATAGATGTAGCTAAGAAGAAAAGAGGAGGACGACGGTATGTTCTTTGAACCTGTTTACATTCCATTTGATGATAATATTTGAAATGTGATGAGCATTCTGACAAAGCATCTATACACCAGGAAGTGATGATAAACAGGAAGTCAATTTCCAGAATCTTAGCAAATTTTCGACCCCAACCGGGGTCTTCTTCAGGCTGGCACTTCCAAGTCGAGCTACCAGAAGTGTCTTGTCTCAACCAGGAAGCCAGTGTTTTTGTTGGAGGGCATCTTGTGAGTACATGTATGTCTGTATATTCATTTTGTTTTCCAGGGCAAGAAAAATGAAAGAAAGACTGGGGATTACAGAGATTAGAAAACAGGCAAATAGAATGAACTTTGGACAGGTGAGAATTAACATTTTCCTGCCAGTACTTTGGTAGAGTCGGATATAATCAAATACTAGAGTTATTCTGTCAGCAAAAGATAACGGCTAAAGATAACGGTATACATTTCCTCTTCAGATAGAAGATGATGCATATCAAGATGACCTTGGATTCTCCTTGGGTAACGTTGGCAAAAGTGGATCGGGGCGTGTTCGTGGGCCGGTAGTGGATTCTAAGACCAAGGCCAGGATTTCTAAGACCCTTCAACAGAAGTTGCAGAAACAAAATAATATCTGGGGTGGAAGTACAACAGTCAGGAAACAGATTTCTGGTACAGCATCCAGTGTTGCTTTTACACCTTTACAGGTAAGCTGCGTTTCAAATTCTGACACTCTCATTCATGATGAAATTGGTTTGGGATCTTGTCTCAATGAGTTTTTCCATAACTCTGCCTGAATTTAGTGCTTCAGATTTATTAGGCTCACTAGATACTGTACATGCACCAGACCAGGGTATTTCTGCATGGCGTACATGCTTTGAACTTAAATTCAGGGTGAATCAATTGCACATTCAGATGGCATGCAGGCATAATATTACTACTGTACAATATGCACACTAACAATTTTCTTTCCATTTTCAAGGGTCTTGAGATTGTGAATCCACAGGCAGCAGAGAAATCGGTCCAGGAGGCAAATCAGAAGTACTTCTCCTCAACATCTGGATTCGTTAGGATGGGAAAATGATTGTGCAACTACAAAAAAAGACTGATGGACTGGAGTTTTTGTGTTCATGTGGGTCAAGTCAAATGTACATAGAGACTTCTACATGGTTGCCCTCTGTAGCACTGGCCATATCGTTTGGTATTTGATGACATGGGGTCAATGCACGTTTGTCTAAACTGATGGTGTCATCTTGATAATGGATTAGAGGACTTTAGATTTTGTCTTTAAGTGACTCAAAGCCTCCTCAAATGACACCATTTTGTACATGCAGTTACCCTCTGTAGCGCAGCCCACATCTTCTAGTTTTTGGGATTTGATAACAGGGTTACTAAACGAGGCAACTGCAAAGGGAAGAAATTGCACTTCTACATATAGGGCAATATATGTATGTTAGCATGAAGGCGTGTTCGTGTAGTAAATTATCAATTCTGTTCATCTGTGTGAATGGGTTTTGCTGTAAGTTAAATGACAAAATATAATCTGCCCCTCTGTCTGAGAATGGATTGCTTTGCAATACAAGTTCTGTAATAAATTTCAGCACTGAAGAAAACGTCCTTGATTTTTATTTTCTCCACATTCCTGTGAATATTTGTGAATGCAGCATTGACTACCTATGTCAAAATCTTGCGCCTTATTTCCTGTTCAAGGACCATTGGCGCAACCAGCAATAAACAAAAGCAAGAAAAGCATGAACAAGTCGAAGAGGCGTTTGGTGGTACAAACAGCGATTTAATAAAATCTTTTTTCCCACTTCAGTTCTCATCATTGGCAGGATCATCATACATCAGTTGACAATGTATCAAAAATACAGAAAATTATTTCCTAGCAGTACAAAATTCATGTATAAAAATGCCAAGCAAAATCATATACACATATGCCCATCCCATGGAACAAAAGCTAGCTACAGTCCCATTTATTGTGTCTTCTTCTCTTCTTCATCAACCACATCTTCATGAATCAAAACAACTTTTGGTGATCCAATGATTGCCCTGTAAATGCCGGACAGAACCATGATGGTGAAGACAGCACATAGGAAGTATGGCACACGGTAGATGGACTCCATTCCATAGAACATGATCAGGACGCTGATCACATGGATCAGCTTTATTGAAACTGTGGGAACATGTCTGTAAAGGTAATAGTGAAGATATTAGACAATCGGAAATATGGAAAAAACATCTGGTGCTCCTTTCAGTACTCAAGTGCCAACATGACCAAGATCAAACCCACGACCTCTCATACACAGGTCCAAAGCTCTAAAACAAGAGTCCAACATGTGAGGGTATTTCCTCACATGTTGTCCAACTCCAGCCCCCGGGGATATTTTTTTAACATGCCCTGTAGATGGGCCTAATATATGAGAATATTACCTGTAGGAGCCAGCTCTATCACAGTAACTAAGAAACATAGCCATGAGGCAAAGAAAGACAGCAGGAATGCGGGAAGCGTCATCTATAAGGGTTGGAGATTGCCTGAAAAATTAAACAGTATCAGGCATGGATCGGGGGGGGGGGGGGGGGGGNTGGGAGCAAATCATTTAAGTTCACCGCAGATTTCAATGTTTCTAGCACAGTGCGCCCCCTCTTTTCCAAAATCATGGATTCTCCCTGAGTATTTTATTACAAGAGTAACATGGAGAATACCGATCACTACTTCAGGATTTATAATAGTGTTGTCAGTCAGGAGTTCAAACATATGAATTAGGAGTATAGGACATCCCTCTCTCAAGATCTTGCAACTTTGCTCCAAAATTAGCGATGGAAATCTCTCTCCTTTCTCCTTACCTAAAGGTCTTTATCCATAGAACAAGTGAGGGACCATTGAGGAAAAAGGCAACAGCATACAACAACATGATTGTGAAGTGGAAATGGAATGATGTCTTCGTTTCTTCATCGGAAGAAAGTATAAGGTGACCAAGGACCTGGAACATACATTCATTGTAGACTATGGTCTAGATACATAATGGCTCAGTTACATTTAATACTGCATTGGAAGATGGTGAGTATGGAACAACTCCTATACAGAATTGGCAAAAGATCATAGAGATGCACACAAAGACTCACCTTCAAAGCCTGAAGCTTAACCAGCATGATTAGGCCTATGGACCCACACGTTCCAACAGACGCCACTACTGCTACAGCCAAGATACAGTACTCGAAGAACCTAAACATTTTCTGGACTCTTATGGATGAAAGACTGAAATGAACAATCGGTTCACTTTGAGTCACACTGAGGGGAATTTCAGTTCTTTTAACAAATGATAGATGGCTCTAGCATCATTCTGCGTAGCCTACAAGAAAGCCCAATTTTGCTCTGGCACTATAAGGACAAAATGGCCAGCACGTAATGGGTTGAGAAGATCTGACAGTAGAAAACTGACATCATGCACTTAATTGACAGATGTCGATCAAGAAATATGACCACACAGTCCAGGCACACTGTCACATGTTTTCAAGCAAGAAGATGCCTCAGTATAGTATACAAACCATCTTTTCAAACAGAAGCCAGCAAGTTTTCCGATGAAATTGAAATATCCATATAGGAGACATCCAAGGGCAAATGATACAGCATTAGTCATGAAGATAACATTAGGGTACGTGCTGGTGACCCAAATATTTCTCTTTGCCATGAGGTGGCCATCAGGCAGCGGGAGACCAAGAACGTTGAACAAAATATGATGCACAGCTTCATAGCTGAAAGAAGAATGCGGTGAAAATATAACATTACCGTATGACAACCAGGCGAATCTTCAATAATCTGGAATAGTTTTCCCATGGTTTTTTGTGAGCAAACACTTCGAGCCCCGATTGATGACGGTAATGAGTCACAAGTTGCAGATATACTGTGATATATCTCAAATATGGGTGCTGAAGACATAACACAATAAGCCAAACAAGCTTACCCCATTAGAGTTGTTGGAAGCATGACAAAGGGGAAAAGTCTCATTGGTTGTGTCCCAGCACTAAATGAACTGGTGAATGCCAAACTTTCAGAACCTGAAATACACGGAAGAATCCACCTCTTTAGTTCACTTTTCAAAGGAAGAAGCAAAAGATGATTGGGATGAGCAACTCTGAAGTGATAAGGCAAGAAATTATATCGTACCTGACAAAATGACAGGCACCAGCCGGCATCCAAAAACCACTCTGTGGTGCCTGACAGACCCTTATTTTCACGTTTCTAATGTCTTAAATCATTTTTATATCTGTGACAAAATTTTACCTTGTTTTGACATCTGTGCAAGTTGCCATGACAGCAATAAGAGGAATTGAGAAGACATGACACCAGGAATAAGGGGAGCATAGAACCTCACAATCTGAAACGAGAGATATGGGACAAGTGTGAGTGAAGTGAAAGGGGATGAACACAGTGAATAGCATGTTTCCGAGAAATCATGCCAGGAAAGAAACCAAAATGGATATGAATCAAACGAGCCCATTAAGGACACCCAGTTCAGTCCAAAAAAGAAAATACGAGGCCAACAGTGACATAAATAGGCCTGTGTCCCAAACCACTTCCAATGATTTCAGAACAGATTGTATTGGATGGGTTTAGGATTAATGAAAGTTCCACCTCTGGCCATTTCAAACACAGTCATTGGACACTCAATATGGACATTCAATGACCAAATCAATCATTACTAATTATATGACAGAGCATCAAAGTTTTATTACATTTTGACACTATTAGGAATCCCTCAGGCGGAACAGATTAGATGGAGATACGACACCGGAGCTGAAGAGTGAAGATCATTTTTGCCCTTGATGGCCTGGGACTGAGACTTCCTGACAACCCGTTCTGTGGATACGGCAAACTTTGGAGAGAAGGTATGTACACTCTGAAGATGATACATTGAAACCTCCCTTAGCGACCACCTCTATCAAGAGGACACCTCTCTATTAAGGACACTAATGTTAAGTCTCATATTGGCCAACATTTCTATTCATTACGACCTCTCAGTCATCAGGACACCTGTCAATTCAGGACAGCATTTGTCAATTCAAATGGTGTCCTTCAAATAGACACATTAGGCACTGATCTTCTCCATGAAGGATGCCCATAGGGCCGATAACTGCTGTCCTTTAAATTGAGAGGTGTTTAGGTTAGGGAGGTCAAAATGAATAGGACCAATCATTTTGGGCCAGAACTTGTGTATCTTGATAAAGAGCACTGTGAAGCTGAGTTTGGAGGAACAACCCCGCCTGACACCAATGAGACACAGGTTCAACCCAGTCAGGCGTACAGCCTGGTACGGATGGCGATCTCTCTGAAGATTGTAGGTTTTCTGTAGGGATGCCATCCTGAGAATCTCAGGTCATTTACGGTCATCTGAACCAAGGGTGAGAAGGGGAGCCGGTTGTGAAGATCACCCAGTATCATTTGATGAGTCGCTATGGCGCCCTTAGTTAGCACTTGCACTCATGAAGCAATATTTGAGACAAATCTAATGGAGCAGCTCCCACCGCTTGCTGTGATTTCACAGGGGCGGATCCAGGATTTGGGAAAAGAGGGGGCACCCTGTGCTAATACAGGGTTCCTCCCCCAGACAGCTGTAAAATTTCATGGACCTTTTGAGGACTTTCATGGTATCAAATATGTAAAATTTAATGACTTACACAAAAGCCGGGCCATGTGCACCAGCGTCCGCGTCCGACTTTTAATCTTTCGTGACAGAAAGAAATTAACGAGACAATGTAAAAAACACTGGAAATTTAATTTTCAAGACTGAACATTTTATTTTTTAAGGACTTTTGTGGACTTTATAGGATTTTCTCAATATTTATGGACTTTCAAGGCCTTAAATTTAAGCATTTTATATTCTTGGACTTTCATGGTTTTAAAGGACCTGGAGGAACCCTGTAATAAACATTGAAATCTGTGGTGAATTTCAAAGATTTGCTCCAAAATATAGAATTTCACGGTCGATTTAACAGATTTGTTGGTCTTAAAGGGTCATGTGCCCCCGTGTGCCCCCCTTGGATCCGCGCCTGTTTCATTTTAGGAAATCCAGACTTTGCTCACTTACAAATTATGGCAGAAGAAGTGAGAATTTTCGATGCTGAAGATGCCACACTGAACAACCACAACAAACTAAGCATAATCAAAAATTTTTCTTTTTCATCACAAAAACAGTCCAAATTCCTAAATACATAACCCTGGGCAGTGAGACATGCAGTTCACACTGCTAACACCATTTCGAGCTAAATCGTGGACAATCTTGTCTGTATTTGCTTTACAAGAAGTTTCTTAATATTTGGTAAACAAGATACCATAAGACGAGCGTGAGACTGTTGATATAAGGATGACAGATCAAAAAGAAGATAGACGCCGGAAGCCACTTGTTATTCAGATGTAATACAGCAAAAAACATCTTCTATATATCTAACCTAGTTGATCGTCTTCCACAGTATGGCAGTGTGACTTGATATGATGGAATTATTCAATCAATCATGAAGTGAGAACATCTTTGCTAGTAGTCGCACAGCTCAGTCACCAGGCTACAGAGATTCGCATATTGTCCCTGCGGACATTAAGATTAACTCGCATTATCACCCCCTGCCCCTGCGAACATAGACTTGCATTTTCACCCCCTGCCCCTGTGGTTAAACTCTCATATGTTCTTTCGACAGAGGTTCAATTAAGTGTAAATAACAAGACAAGTATGGCCACGGTGGGACTATTTCAGAAATGAAATCCCAACACGTGTGTCACATCCAAAGTAGGACAAAGGATGACAAGATCAGTGGCAGAATCCCATCCCAAAATCCATAAGCTTCGAATCCAATGACACAGTCCTTTTACATTAAGATGGCTAATAGCATGAAATTATGAAAAAAGATTTTAAAGAATAATACTTCTGGACAAATTTATGATTACTTGTGTGGATTAATACCTGGATTTATGACAACACAAATACTTTTAGAGGAGATTATTACTAATCTCACAATGTGAGCTCGGGTAAACAGGCTGCCAGGAGCAGGGATTTAGGACAAGATTAGTCATGAATAATTCTGCAAGTCCCCTCGACAAGTGTTGGAAATAACTGGGTTGACAACCCCAAACGGGGTCGTCCCTATGCGTCCCGGGTTCTATGCGTCCCAGCTCCTTTCCGTCCCGGGTTCTATGCGTCCCTAAAGACAGTTACGTTGATAGAGGGTTCTATGCGTCCCTAAAGGAGTTATTTGTATGCAGGGTTCTATGTGCCCCGGGTTCTATGTGTCCCCGGCTCCATGTGTCTGCCTCAGTTATGATTAGCCTTATGATCGCCATTTTATTCTCAAGTGGAGTCGACAAACTCGTATTTTAATTTTAATTTTGTCCATTGACTCGTTACCAGTTTTTTTTTCTTCAGCACTGTATCTCCTGCATTTTGGAAGATTAATTAATTTTACAAAAAAACACGTAATTGTTGGTATGTATTGAACATGAGTAATTTGTGGGTAGACGGGCCGTGAAACTTTTGCTTTCCATCGTAGAAGTTCTACAAATTAATGCTAACGCTTATTTATTTTAGTTAATACATACTTCATCAATGATGACTAAAATATGATTTCGTCGACTCCACTCGGGAATAAAATGGCGACAAGGTCAATCATAACTGAGACAGACACATGGTAACGGGGACACATAGAACCCGGGACACATAGAACCCTGCATACAAATAACTACTTTAGGGACGCATAGAACCCGGGACACAAAGAACCCGGGACACATAGAACCCGGGACGCAAAGAACCTGGGACACATAGAACCCGGGACACATAGGTACGCTCCCCCCCAAACAGGCTGCGGTAAAAGGGAGTGAGGAGCAGGTATTCTGTCCTAGATGGTCTTGAGTATCTCTGGAGACATGTGGGGAATTAGTACTGGAGCTAATTGAGTGGGTGAATTTCCAATGATTGGAATAATTATTGATGAGTGGTGAATGAAAGAACAGAGTTCTAGTAAAACTATTAAGTGAGCATCAAGCATGACTCGTCACAGCATGTGATTAGTGTTGGACAGTGAAGCCAGGTAAGGAAAAATACTGTTACCCAACATTTAAATTCAGGCCTTGTTAGATCAGGTTGAATTGATTAGCCCACACACATGGAAATCACATTCCCAGCCAACTAGTTTTTGTCTTTTGCGCTGAATTCACCATTGGGACAGGTGGATTTTACATTGCTTTCACACTGATGTGGTGTGACTGGCACGTCTGAAAATGAGAGGAAGCGCCAAAGCTGGTAAGTCTAATTGTCTATAACCTGAGTTGTCACTCTACTTTATAATTTCATGGACAGGCAAAAATGAGTCACACTTATCATCCCTCCTCAAATTGGGTTGGATGGGGGAGGGGTGTGCATAACGTACTTAACACAATAGAGCCACCTATTTTTTTGCATTTTCCATCTGTAAGTTTCACCACCCTGAAATGCCACTGCATTAGGCTGAATACAGAACAGTATAATGAGTAAAGGTGGTTTATGGTGGTATCAACATCTGGAAACATGGCGGATTGTGGCGCTCCCAGCAGTAATTGGTGATTTTCATTTCTACATTAGAGGTGATGGGGATTTTTGTCAAAAAGTGGTCTTCTAGGCGGCTCACCGCAGGGCGGTTTAGGGCAGCATGGGGTCTATTGGGTTAACACCCTTGTTAAACACAGATGGACCAGCAACGCTTGGAGACAATATGCACCTGCACATTGCTGATTAGAAATAATCTATCTACCTTTCCATTAAATACTTTCCAATGCATGACTGTCATGAGGTGATAACCAAGTTCACAGATCAATAAATGATGTTTAGGTAGAATTCCAATCACAACATCGACCACTGAGTGAAGAGACACATTTCATATTGATCACGCATATTCTAATATCATTATTTATGGGTTATAATTTCATGTTTTTTTGGGGAAGGTCGTGATCATGAAAATAAAGTTCTATGCAAAAAGTATAGGAAAATAAAAAGGTGCCAAACATAATGATTTAAAACATGCATTTGATAATGGCTGATGAAGAGGGCAACTCGCTTTGATAGTGCGGGTTTTCTCCCGGCACTGTGAACCTTGTCCATTTGAGCCAATAATCTAAGTTGGTGCTCGGCTCAACTCAATATTTTGTCAGGAAAGTCTCTGGGCCGTATGCACCAATGAAGATTATCTTGAACTCATGTTGAGCCATAGCTTTTCAATTGTTCAGGTTTGCCAGGGCATGATGTGACAATGGAAAAGTTATGGCTCAACCTGAGTTCAAGATAATCTTCGTTGGTGCATACGGCACTCTATGGTGCGATTCTCGTGAAAAAGGTCAGGACCAACATTGGAGGACAGGCTCCAATGACTCATAATCAGCCATGCCAGCTGAAATTACCCTATGTCAGCAGAAATTACCCTCTGAAGTACATGGTCAACATGAATCACAGCAAGAACACCATCATATTGCTGGATATTATTTATTGAAAGAACATCAGCAGTCGGTAATGAAAAGATTGACGGTAGGAGGGAGTGTGTCAGATTTCTTTGATTGGTTTCTATTGCCGTCAGCATCAACAAACAAAGCTAATGAAACGGTAAAAAGAAGTTATTCGGGTTCCATGTAGAGGGCTGTCATATTTTTATTTGAACTGGATGCTTGCTGCTGTAGGATGTCATGAGTGACATCGTCACAACTGCAAGAGTCATGGAGTAAGTATTGCAACAGCAATACTTTGGATTATACCAAAAATTGATTATACTTGAATTTGTCAGTATCAGTGAAAATCTTCATGTATACATGTATGTACATGTCATTCAGGTGAGAATGCAGAGTAATATTCTTTCCACGATTGATACTCATTTCGAATTCAAGAAATACAGATCAGCGCACTTCTCACAGCATATAATGACAAATCTTCGCTATGGATCTAAGAACATAAATCATAATGGAACCATTTATCGTAGGGGCAGATGATTACCTTTTATGCGACACAAAACATGCTATTTAGGCTCTGATTAAACACCAAATAAGACCGGCCAAATCGAACCTGTAAATGATATGGTTAGGACTGGCATTAACAATTCCTGTGACGGTTCACGGATTTCACTAATTGAGAAAAATCAATGAGGTGGACACGATGACGTGGGGCGTGAAAAATAAAACGGCTTTTCCATGCGGATGATTTCCTTATGAGAACTCGCTTGTAGCGATTGTGTGAAACAATGCTGTAGGTAACACACAGCTACATTTGTGCCATTCACAGTTGAGTTCTGTGTATATGACAAGTTATTCCACTGAACCCAACTGATTGCCTGGATGACTATCAGTTCATAACAACACTCTCAAGAATAAGGATTGGGAATTTCAGGGACCTATCTTCAGTTTTTCTCTTAATCAAATAATGGCAGTCATGAATGTCCGTCCTTTAGGTAAGCAGAGTCTCCACATATACTACTCAAAAAACGTTAAGGACCACTTCTTATTACTCATAATTCTCTTTCAGACGTTCCTTCAGAGCACATTATGCAACAACTGAAACCCACCACATATTAATTCATCACAGTGTGTTTGAGGTCATTCAGGACAGTTATATCATACCAGTTTCAGCTGTAAAAACTGTCATATGAAAAAGTTGTGCAAAAATTAACAAGTGGTCCTTACCTTTTTTGAGTAGTGTGTTAAGATGTATCATGATATTTTCCTTGACAACAAATGAAATCGTCCATCCGTTTTTAGTGATGGTCACATTCATATCACTTTTTTTCACTTTCTTCATCAGTTTCAGAACACTATGCTGCCACACAGAGCTTTGCAGCAATGAGAACTTCATACAAAACAAGGGCAAAACAAACATCAGGAGCTCTCTACTTAATGATTTATGAACTTTACCCATCACATATTTTCAGGATTCCTTGAGATGCTCACCAACATGAAGATTAAGGAGGAGGAGGAGGGTGGCCAGAACTGGGCAAAATCCTCCTCCCCAAGTGGACAAGCTTCTCCTAAGCTACAGAAGCTACAGAAACAGTGCTCTCCAGTAAGTGAAGTTCAGATACATCCTCCCATAGGAGGGCTTTGGTCTTGCTCCTCTTCATGCACTCGCACACAAAAATGTGAGTGGATGAAGAGGAGCGAGGTAAAAACCCCTGCTGTGGGAGGATGGTTCAGATGTTGTATTTCTGTAAACAACTCATAGAAAGAATTCAAAACATGAGATGGTATGCAAAACCTGTGGATTAAGTGATGTCAAGCTGGATTTGACGTTATATAAATATAACAGAAATCAGACTGCTGATGCTGCCAGTATTCATGTGACTCTTTTCTTTCTAGAATGAGCGCCATATCAAAATAGAAGTGAAGGGCATAAGCATGAATGGAGATGACAAGGTAGAGAACAATCTGCCAGACTCCAAGCATGAGGAGATCATCAAATGGTCCAAGTCCATCCCACAGACAATTGACGTAGAAAAGAAAATGAAATCGTCACCTACTGGTGGTCACAATGTGAAACTGTTCTTTCTCTCAAGTGAAGGACAGTTATTTGATGGCGGGACATCAAACCTGGGTGCACAAGGTCTGAAGACATCGATGCCAGGGTCACGAAATTGTAAAAGTGCCAATCCTAGGTTGACAAGGGGACCAGCTAGTGCTTCAGTTACTCGGGGTGCATCTGCAAGGCCAGCATCGCAGAGACGGCCGCACTGGAGTTCAGATGCAAAAGCTCGAACACCAGGGATGGATTTTGGGAAATCTATTACTGATATGCATTATGTAACACATGATTTAGTGGACTCCTCACTGTATTATACCGGGGAGAGAAAAAATGCTGAAAAGCCCAGACAGATTGGAAAATTTAACAGGGCCCAGGCCAAGAATGCTTGGGAGAGAACACCCTCAGACACACCTGAAAAACAACTGAATGACAATGACATTCAACACACCTTACAAAGTAATTCACCAAACCTGCTACGAAGCATGAGGCAGTCTCGTGGCTCAGGAGTGATACGTCCTTGGACGACCTCAACCAGGATAGGTGATCATGCTGAGTGTACGCGTTCCCTATCCAATGCCCTATTGAACGTGCTAACCATCGATGATTGTCAGTTACGACACATGTATCGTGAACGAAGACGACTAAGCAGTCCTCGTGCGAGAGGGCGAATGGGTACTTCTCATTCAAGGATTGGTAATGGCAGTCGGCCTCAGAGCTCAAGAACTGAGAGTGGTATATATGATCTCCGATCTGTTTCCAGCGCTACTTCTGAACACCGCAGGAATGGAAATATTTGCTCAGTTGAGGAAGAGTTAGCTGATCATCTATTGGGTAATTCAAAAGATGATCTTAACCTTCCTCCCGAGTTGTTACTTTTGTTAGAAGAGCATGTGGAATATCCAAGTGATGCAGTGCGGAAAGGGTTTGAGGTTTTGCTCAACAAAGACGTCATGAACAACACCAGTAGGAAAGGGCTTTATAAACATGAAAAGTCGTGTAAACCATTGGTAGACTCAGGTAAAGGTGGGACAGCTTTGTTCAAACGCATGAAAGCCATGCTGAGATATCAAATGTTAGTGGATCAATCCTTGCCATCTCGGCTACGTATGAATAAAGCCCTACAGATGCATCTAGGAGAAAGATATCCGGAATCCTTCCAGGAAAGTGACATGGGCAGGTTAGAGAACTCAACAGAAGTAACAGATGCTCTGGACGGCTTTTGAGCCTGCTAAATCTGTATCCAGGGATCGACCACGACGAAGCTGTGCCAAATTTCCACCAATAGTACTTTGTAGTGTTACAGAACTATATGCGAGGAAATGACCATTATACATTGTATATTTATTGAAACTGACACAATCTGTGTGGGTACGCTGCCGGTAGCTTCTGAATTAGATAAACGCAACCCACATTTGATGCTTCACTAACACCAAGTACAGCTGCTGAAGTTGTAAAATTGTGAATGAAATGAAAACAAAAAGTCGGTCTTTGATAGTTTTTTTTAAATTTCAGTATTTCTTGCTTGCTTACAGACTGCCTTGAAAGTGTGTGATGTGTGCAGTCAAAACACCACACATTGCAGGCTTTGTGAAGATTGGATTGTTTCATATTCCTTCACCGAAAGCTGACATAAGCCTGTTCTTACCTGTCCAAAGATTTCTCGAAAAGATATTGAAGCCTCAATCTTGTACTGGCAGTTTGGATCGAGATATAGATGAAGCTGGGCCAAGGTAGGATAACCTTGAGGCATCCCTGATTGGAACTTCATTGTCAAGTGAGAGGGCTCGGAGGCGCTGGAAAATAGTTGAGAAGGCACATGAGCATATTGTAACGCTGTCTAGTGTCATTTATTTCTTGCCTGTTGGCGACGATTTATGATTTTGATGGCCGCCACTATCTGAGAAATTTTCCACAGAAACCAAGATGAATAGTAAAGAATCTCACCTTATATTAGCACTTGTGTCCTCATTAGCCCATGGTACATGCAAAGTCATTGTACCGGTGCGATACTTGCCTGAAAATAAAGTTTCCTGGTAAAAAAGCAGACGAGTACTGAGCAACTTGACAGAGTGTAAACTGCTTATTTGCAAGCAAGCACTCTATCGCACACTCATCCAAATGGTTGGAGTGTGGTGTCTTTCAGCACACTGCTGCTGATCTAGGGGACAGATGGCTCTCTTACCTTCACATTTCAATGGAGTCACATGGACCTTATAAGCCTGCCGAACAGATTCAAGCCATGGTACGGAGAGATTGTAGAACACGGCGCCTGGCTCAGTTTGACCTATGATTGTGTTCCTCTCCAAAGTAGTTCGAGGGAAATCGCCAAAAAATGCAGGGACAGTGAGGTTGAAATGTCGCTGGGGTTCATCATAAGTCTCCACCATCAGCTCAACCTACAGTGAGAGATGAACACAAATGAACCAGAAGTAGACACATTTATACAGCAAATCATCATCATCATCACCATCACTTGTTTCGGCTTTGATAGCCCGATTGGACTGTAAGCCACTGCTTTTTTAATATCATTGTGAATGAAGAGAGTAAAGGGCATGGTAATGAACACACATACATGTACATGTATAGAGCAAAATACATAAGAACATTGTGAGTAAAAAGCATCATAATGAATGTACATTTATACAGCAGAATAACAACATTTTGAATGTAGAGAGTAGAAGGCATGATGACGAATATGCATTTATACAGCAAACAAACAACATTGTGAGTATAGGGAGCAAAATGGTTGGTAATGAATCAACATGCAGCAAAATAACATTTTGAATGAGAAGAGTAAAAGGCATGGTGATGGACATGCATTTTTCACAGCAATAGGCCTATCTCAAGAAAGTGAATAAAAGAGAGGAACAAATGGGAATGAATATACATGTACATTTATTCTGCTAAAATAACCACATTGGGAAAGCAAAGGCAAGGAAGTGAATACACATTCTGACAGCAAGATATAAAGTAGAGAATGAAGAAAGTTACAGTTTGTATCTGAATAGTGATACAGCCAACATGGTCTCACCTCAGTCTGCTTGTTCAGCATGAAAACAACATGTGTGAGATCTTTAAGCTGTTCTGGTGACAGGTGGATGGCCTTTCTTCCAAATTCCCGAGGGGAGATCACGTGTCCTAACTGGGAAAAATTTATCACAGACGAACTGGAAAGGAAACATGAATCACTTACATGACTTAGACTGCATCGATGATGAAGACAAGTTATTCTGTTGAAGGAGTGTTCAGTTCTCCACCACTATTAGGTCAGACTATGGCAAAGCATGATGAAAGTCAAAACCCTACAAATGACATTGCAGAATGATTTTTATGGATATTGCCATTAATGCTGAATTCTCCTGTCTCTGAACTACCTAATTTGAACCCACCATTTGCTTCCATCGACTGCTTTGCATCCACCGACCCAGTCGTCAGTCTCCTGAAGAAAGGAAGATTTCAGATAATTCAAACTGCATGATTAGACCTGATGAAGACACCGTAAGCAAAAATAGTTGATCTGGAAGATGGTGCCGCCATGATTCAACTGTGAACTTCCCCAAGGAACAGTTTCAAGGAGGAAACTTCAGGTTTGATGGAATGCCCTCCATTCTACCTTCAAGAACTGGGATGGGACATTATATGCACAGATAAAAGTGAGGTTTTGAATACTCACAGCATCAGTAACAGCAGCCAAATACTTCCCAGCAGCTACTGGAACAGCAATGTAGGTCGTCGTAGGAATCTGAAGAGTAGACAAAGAAGTATCACAGACTTGACTTATATGATTACTGGTATTAAACCCTTTTACTGCTGCCAGGGTATAATTTAGACTGATAATAGATGTAACTAAACCATGACCACTTGCAGCACTGCCCAGTCGGGATAAAAAGTCAAGTAGTTTCCTCATTGGATTATTTTGATTCAGTTCAGATTGTTTGAAAAATCCAACGAACCCTTTTCTGTAAAACCCAAGAACTCTCTGATCTTTCCTCCCAGTTCACTTGTTCTTTCAGTTTCAGTGTCTCCTCAAAGTGTCTTTTGAACTTCTTGGTACCAGGATGCCGGACAAAATGATGCTGGAAAACACTCATTTTCAGCTCGGGGTCCTCCGATATCTGGAAGTGAATAATTCGTCTGATTATCAGTACTATGCCTGGGTGTGTGGCATCCTACCCTTTTTAGGTTTTCCCCATTTCATCTGTTTTTTTTCATCAGAATTTATTAGAATACATTTTGAAAATTTAAAGCGATGTACGCGGGCTCTGCAGTAACTGCACATCGATAGTTACTCTATTTCCCGCACGGTGGCAGCACTATATTTTATGAATGAAATTCCAAGCGAGCCATCTCATTATAATACTACGGAATTTACTATGACCAATCAGTAGCGAGGAGGGTGACCATGGTGACATGATTGACAGTGTCACTCAGTGAGTGATGCCGACGGAGACGAGTCGGAGTCATCCGCAAAACATGCAAAGGGTGCTGTTGGCCGGGGTTGAAAGACGTTCAGGAGGTACACTGCCAAGTCCTCATCAGTGCGACAACAACTTTCTGTCTTCACACGCCGCCATCTGACTAAACTTGCAGCAGTGAGGCGAATTCTCTGGTCAGTCATCCTCACACTTCGGATTTTTCCGCGCCATGTTTGTTGTCAGTCTGTCGATCTCGTTCTCGGAAATACCCCGTGAGATTTTGAAATTATTCCGGCAGTAAACACTAATGTCACCCAAATTCATTGAAATAATATTAATAAAAGATTTTTCATGAACGTTTTATTGTATAAAACGTCGACGATACCGTAATTTGATGGTTCAAAGGTGCTAGAAATCACACGAGATCAGTTTCAAGAATCCCGCTAGATATGAATGAAATTGGGGAGCTATCGCGGGTCGCGATAGTTGAACGAGATTTCATTTTCAACCCTCGCGAGTACATCGCTTTAAATGATAAGAGGGAATGGCAGATGTTACCTGCTGTGTAGCTGGATCAACTATATCCATGATGGCCCTCACTGATGCCAGCACAAATTGCTTGCACCTGAAAGAGAAATTGAACATTGCCCATACCACAGCTTCTTCCTGAACTTGGCATGAGTTATTGTTTTTAGCTAAAAGAGAAGTTTCTTACATCAGATGTGCAACCTTATTCAATATAAACTTACCAGACAATACATTTATGATCGGTAGCAACCCAAGCCTTCGGTACAGACATCGTCTGGAAATGTAAAGTATAGTTGAGATGGGATCACCCAGCCATGAAAATTTGTGTTCAAGACAACTGGAGCAAGGATTGCAAGAAAACTCATCATGCCGCAATTAACTAAATTTGCTCAGAATATCTTGGGCTAGACATATGAAGATGATGCAAAGTAGTATAGGCTGACTTAAGGTCATGAACAACAGACGTGTCGTGGAATGTCTCAATACAGGCAACTCTCAGCTCTGCCAGGAGAGCTCTCTGTAAGGACACCAAAGGTAGGTCCTGAAGTAGAGATTTCATTTCACTAAGTTCTAAGGACACAACTCAATGCAGATCACTTACATTAGAACTGATACCTCTGGTACCAACAACCACCTGAAAATTGACATGTGTATGTTTAACAAATGGAATGGAATATGGTTTGTATATAATGGTGAACAGGGCCTACATGTAGTATGGCACTGCATATGCCAAACGCGACTAATCTATCTTCGGCACAATGGACTTAATCAAAGCTACATTTTGTAAAATGAGAGATGTGAAGCTATCTGATGAAGTCTAATAAGAATAGGGTAAAGCATCCTTGAACTTACATTATCGACTGCAGTGAGACCACTCCTGACTAGCAAATCCCTGTACCCACCACCAGTTGAAGCAACAGTAACATGGCTAACGGTGGTGTTAGCATGGTCCTGCCAGAAGCTATTCACTTTATCATAGAATGATACCATCTCGTAATCAGCAGGCACAACTGGAAGATATACAACAGTGGTAGGTTGTAAGATTCAGTGAAGACAAACCTAAGGTAGGAATGAGCAGCAAACAAGAGGAACTACATGTACACCAAAATGTGACTCCTCAGTAACTGATCAGGTTTTCTGACCCCATCTGAACATTACTGCCATCTCGTCAAATGTTTTATCAACTGTTCATTCCATGCTTTTCAATGGCAGTGTCAGAAAGGGTGGTAGAGCTAGGGACAAGTAAATTGAACATTCATACCTGCAGCTTGATGAGGAGTAGCCTGAGTGATGATGGTATGAACTGTGGTTGGGTTGAAGCCTTTTAGAGTGAATAATCCTCTAGCCACAATACCACCCTGAAAACAACATTGAAGTTAGAAGATACAAACAGTATAAAACAACAAAGATAATCTGTTAAGCAATTATGAAATGAGCAAGTCCACAGCAACATTCATTCAGCTTTAGATGAAAAATCAAGTGTTGGCTTATTCTATCAACAAAGTCATATTTCCAGGGTATTTGCCAAAATGTACCGGAAGATCCGAAAAATCTGGGCCATGGTTTTTTATCAGTGGCCCAGATCTTCACATTCCAATCCATCCATATATTATCCTGATCATCCTATTGGAACATTTACTCCAGATCCCATATCAGTGTCACGTGTACATACCATGGAATGACCAACTAGAAGAACAGATTTTGGTGGGTTCTTGGCTTTCTTGTAAAGATTGAGAATCTTGCGAATGCTGTGAAGCACAAAATCTGAAAATGAAAGCAACATTACCATTAGGATGTATCCCCGCTCTGCACTTACATGTATGTTAGGTCAGTTGTTGAAATATGAAATAACCAGAAGTGTTCTTGATATCAGACACTAACCTGTTTCTTTCTTGAGCAAACTTCCACTTATTCCAGAGAGTTCCTGTGAAGGATAAATGACAAAGTTTTAGCCAGGCAGAAATGTCTTCCAGTACCGCTAACTGACATATACTGTGCTGTTTGACTTTGATTTACTCGTACAATGTAATACAGTAATAGAGCTGTAGTCTATTACCGGTACTCTCCTCAACTTCAGGGTTTACAGCGATTTGTGAGAAGATGGAATATCATACCTCGTCAAAGTCAACACTAAAATAGTTGAAATGGAATGTTGCCATTGTATCACGACTCCTCCACAGTGAGACAGAGCCAAGGGAGCGAACTGAAAGAGAAGGTTTCAATCAATGCAAAATTTCTTGGTGAGACACTGTTTTGGATGGATCGATCCTTCATCCAAACCACAAGAGCTTACACAGGCACCAGTGGTTTTCTCACAGCTACCATGTTTTTGGTGTCTTCGTAACTTTTTTGGCAGACTGGCATATTATCACATCTTGTATATTCAGCATGAGATGATAATACTCACCCTGTTTATAGCTTCCTGCATTTCCAGGAATGAAAAGAACTGGAATACCATGAAGATCAAATGTGCTGGAAATCCAAAATGACAGTGTACTGTTATCCTGACCTACTTTTTTATTTCATCCAAATTATTTCATGGTAGAATACAAACAGAAGTGATGAAAAGAAAATTGGGATTCTATCAAGGGGAAGAATCATCACCAAGATGTGTATTTTTTTACTGCAAGATAACCACATTCCTTACCCCTTATTACCAGAATAGTCCCTGAAAGAAACAAGAAATTTAAGTCAGTTAGAGGTGCTATTTTCTGTGAGTGTAAATTGATAGGCCTAATAGGTAACTGAAATGCATTGCCAGTGCTGAAACTTGGAAAAAACAAAGTACATGTAACAGAATTCCGTTAATTCATGTGCAGTGCAGTCAGTGACATATCACTAATAGTAATATGCCAGTCTCTTTCATAATCCTTTCCATTGCAAAGGTCAGAATTTGCATCAATTTGATTTTGCTAATGATTGATGAAAATATGAAATTGACTGGCAGAACTGATGAATCAATTACCCCGGTACTTAAACATGATTGGTGACTCATGTAATTGGTGAGTTACAAAACGGTGTTACAAAACCTACTCTCAATCTCATTCTTATGACATGCATAAGACTGAGAGACTGTCAAACGTTTTTAGATCATATTGTAAGCCTGAATGAATATGAAACCATGAATGTCTGTGAAGACCTATATTTAATCTGACACAACTAATACATGTATCTAATGAGGTAAAAGACATTAGCTCTTTTGCCAACAAAATGCAGGATTTCTAAAATCACCAGACTTAATGTAACTTTTGTCTAGGCCTATTGAACTCATTTGCAACAAGATACATGTATTCAACGGTACTTCCTGAATTGCCACAATACCAGAGTTTCCGCCAGAAAAAATATTTAGGGGGGGGGGGCACAATCCGGGTGCCTCCAGCCGAAGTGGGGGTCTGGGGGCCCTCCCCAGAAAAATTTTTTCCCCAGAAGGCTGGAGATGCATTTTCCAAGCATTTCAGAGCTTAAAATTTCCTGTGTAGAGATCTTTGTTCAACTGTTGTATCTCTTGAATGAAAATAAGGGCAATTTTAAAAAGACACTGCTCTGCAATTTAAGGGGGGGGGCATGCCCCCATCAGATCATGAAAGGGGGGGGCTTCTGCCCCCCCCTCTGGCGGAATCCCTGAATACGTTTTGCCAGTAGTTGACTCACCCTGCTTCATCATAGTAGTAAAGTCCATAGTTGGGAAACTCTTCAGCAACTTTTTTACTCAGTTTCACCCTCTGAAAATATATGATCATTGCCGCCTAGTACAATGAATGCAGCAAATAGGTGTGGCCTATTGGTCAGGGCTTGGTTCACTGACGAGGGACAACACAAAAAATGGGCTTTCCTTGTTTGGTGAAAGAACTGAAATGTTCATGTTACATACAGATAGGCCTAGGCCTGCCTGCCTACATAGTAACAATCATAGTACGACTTACGGTAGATGCCTGAACTGAATGAAAATTTGCTAGGCCTAGCGTGTAGCCGTAAGCTGGTAGGGCCTACGGTAGCCAGTCAAAACGTCCCAATGCCAGAACGTCCCAGCAACTTCAGTCAAAACGTCCCAATACAAAAACATCCCATGTTTTAATTTGAAAGTTAATGAATGGTAGAAATGTCTGTGTGATGAGTTATTTAGGCTAAAGTTTAGAATCCCTGATCGGAAGTGACGTTACTCCATGGCGCCAAGGCTTTTGCTAGGCTCAAATTTTCATTAGCCACGGTAATGGGAAATGTGAAAGAGGCTCGCCAAGTACAGCTTTTTCCTTTAGCCACAGAGGTCATTTTTGGCTGATTTTGTGGTCATTTTCAATGATTTTCCCAAATTTTCTGTGTGGCTAATGCTAGCGGAAGCCCTGGGCGCTATTGTACAATGCGGCTTCTAAGGCCCTATTCCGTCCCCCTCAATCGATGACCTTTTTTTGGGCACTGTCACTGATCGGGGATTCTAAACTCGTTACGTTATTTATTTGATTGGAGCGACAAATCTATCACTCAAAAAAGGCAAGGTGAAGGGATCAATGTTATTTAGGCTAGGGCGCCTAGGCCTAGCCCTAGCCCTAGCCCTAGGCTAGGCTAGGCCTTCTGACCGACTGTGAGCATGGTGAGTGTGACTCCCTAGCTGGAGCTGGATTGATCTGTCACTTACAGCATCAGGCCTAATAATAGGCTGGCCCACTACTACTCTTCATTCCAGTTCCGATTGGCGCGAGGTTTTTGAACGATAGCTCCGCAACGCCTGGGCCGATTTTGACGAATTATACGTCAATCGACTTGTCTTTCTTTGCGGTATCTTATAATCCAAGTTTCATCGCGATATTCCCACTATTTCTCGATATTTTTACCCCTGTACATTTGCACGCGAGGTTGTGTACAAAGTGTAGTTCCACGATTTGGCCGCTACGAGCGCTGTGTTTTGCGTGGTCGCGTCGATTTTT
>NMRB01000722.1:191255-232058 GCA_002633025.1 Notospermus geniculatus
CAGCAATAACTCACAAATATTTATTTCCTTCCATTGATCCCTGAACTGTTATCTCATCCAACCTGACTCCCAGCTGAAGTGGATTCACGGGGCCTTTATTTCCTGCCAGTTTTTATACTAAAGAACATGTCTTTTCTACGTAGGTGGCTAACCTTGCTGGATCCTATGTCAGCAGACAAGTCATGTTAAATACTGATACCATGTTATCAACACAGGATATGGACAAACTGTTCAAGTGTTTTCAAGTAAGTTTGAATGTACCGTAGGCCTATTTGTGTAGTGATGGAAATTCAACAATGCCCTGCCATGTTGCTCTACCTGAGAGTTGCCAGCCATGCCATCTTGTCACATGTATGCCTACATGATCTTTGAAATAGCAAAAGGATCATTGCTAAAGTTCGCATGCTTTTATTTCAGGAGGAGGCTGAAGAGAATGCACGTCTGCTCTTTGACTTCATTCTTGATTATCACCACAAACAGAAAACGTTGACCGACTCAAATATGCCGAATCATTCTCCAGTAATATGGCTTCTGACTGAACTCTTGAAAACATCCATGGTAAGTCACAGTCCTGGTTTTATTTTCTCTTCAAGACATCTATGATACATAAGTAGTGGGTACATTAGTAGTTTTCAAAGAAATATCACTATGAATGGTGAGATTTCCCAAACCTGTCTCGGAGTAATCTCAAGTTACGTATTCATCTTTTCAGGATCCAGTTGAGAATAACATTTTCTGGCTCAGATTGCTCAACACCTTTAGCCACTTTCCTCAGAATCTTGATGCCTTCGCAAAATGTAAAACAACTGCAGTTGTCATGGGGACCATGGCAGCACATGCTCAGGAGAAACTGGTCCAAGAGTATGGATGCTACATTTTATCGCAGGTTGCTAACTTCAGACCGATGCCTGGGCAAAAGGTATGGGGATGAAAAACTGGTGTGGTTTATGTTTCTATGTTGAACTTAAAGTTTAAATCCAGGAGTCTAATTGCCAATTTACTATGAATTCTTGTTGGATGGAACTTGAAATACCTTAGGACAGGAGCACTGACTCACTTTGCCAGAATCACTGTGAAACAGAATGAGTGAAACTCTTTAGATTGGAACCTCACCAATAGTGACACTCTTTGGAATGACCGATGCTGTCCCAAATTGCAAGGTGTCATGATTGCTAAGGTCAAATACCCAGTTATGGCTCTTGAACTTCAGTGTCCATAATGATGGTGCAGTGGCCCAGTGGCAAAATCATCAGACTCATGACTGATAGGTCACGGGTCCTCGTTACCAAACAAGAGTAGGCCTACTGTTAGCCTCATACTCATAATTCTCTCATCTTAGGTGCTATTCAAAGAGAGTGGTGTTGAACTTGTGATCCGTGCCATGAAGACATTCCCTCAAGATCTTACAATACTGAGGCCAGCATGTCGAGCTATCGCCAATGTGACTGCAACGGTATCCTCAATTGTCAATCAAATGGTGTCAGCTGGTAAGCAAGGATTGAAAAGCTACTATCAATGAGAAAGTGTCGAGAGTGGTGCAGTGATAACATTAGTACCTCTCACCTCTGATATATCAGTTTCAAACCTGGTTGGACCCATTGATATGATAGCAGTTGTCTTTTGATTCAACTTTAGGTGATGTCAATGCAACCATCCAAGATTCCATCCAGTTCAACATGAATCTACTCGACTTCATCCATAGTACCTGTGAGGAGGTTGTCAAGGCAACCATGGGTACACACCCTGCTGATCTGGGTATACAGACCGAGGGCAAGAGACTGTTGGTTTACTTCGATCCTGCCTATGACAGAGGGTAAGTTGGTATGATCTATCGTACATGTCACTCCATTTCCCTTGGTCTCTCACTTTGTGAAACCTCTGCTACAAATACAGCTCTCTGTTTGGAACTCAAATATTTGCTCCCAATTTGCTTATTTTCTGTTACCTATTCATTTCAACAACTGAGTGAGGATGCCCCCTAGAAACGTTTCATGATCTCAAGTGATTTTGTTACACTCCACAAGAGTTCACTGGTCGTTGATGCAAACAGCAGGCTTGATTTTTTGGTACCGGTACCAAATTGTTAAAACATGCCAGTCCCATTTTCCTGTTGTCCTTTATAGTTGGAGACAGGATGTGGGTAAGTTGATGGGTTGTCAAGCTAAAACTATAACCCTTTGGGTCCCAGACTCAATGACTCACTGTCAACCTGCTGAGGTTTATCATTTGCTCCTCAACGTCACCAGCCACATTAGTGGGCAGTGATGTAGAGGAGGGAGCACTGCAAAAAGAACAACTGAAAACAGCGGGACCTCACCAACCAAGCAATCGGATATTGGAAAATTCTGCTACCACCTCAAACCATGTCTATAATAACACTGAAACTAGAGCAGGAATAAGGGATCTGGGATTGAAAGGATTTTTGTCATATTTCAGCTGCTTATAGTGTACATGAGTGTAGTTCACAGGTATTGATAATCTCTTTGTACTCTGCACACTGTTTTACTAAGATACATGTAGTGTGAAGTCCGTATGTATATCTGTCTCAGTATCTGTGTTTGTTGTTGCTTACTTCTCTGACTTAAGATATAGGCCAGCAATTACTTGGCAGAAGACTGGCGCAAATGCTTCATTCTTAGTTCTCAAACTTTTGTAGGTATATTCGTTTGAGAGCTGTAGTGGTAAGCCAACTTTAGATTGGATGAGGTGCAGCTACTACTGATTCTTGCAGCCTGCTCAACACTTTGAACAAAACTCTGCATGATAGAATAGTTTTAACAGAAGCACACTAACTTCCTGTCATAATGCATTTTATTTTGCAATCTTCTCTACTGTCGCATAGCCTATTCCTCATCTGACAAAATTACTTGTTCAGCTTTTCTCCACCTGCTTGTCTCCAATCTGTGCCTATCAACTCTGTAGCTGAATAAAACTTCACTGACTCATCCATCTCTTGGTCGATGTGGGACAGGTACCTGGTCTTGTCTTCCAAGAAAACTTGACAGATTGAAATCTTGATTACAATTTTGTCCTAGTAAACCCTTGTTGAAGCAGTCTCGTGATCTCGAACTTGGCTGTAATTTTAACTTCAATTGAAGGTAGTCCTTGGGACTTGGAAAAGTAGATACCTGTAGGCCTACATTTGCCATGATGTGCAGAGCCGAACATGTTGCTTGTAGTTGTATACTTTTGCTTCTGTTTCAGAATTCACTTTTTGAAGACAAAATGGTTGGGCAGGAAGGATGGAGTGGAGATGAGGACGGAGGCGACTGAGGAGGATATGCAGCTGGATGTGATGAAACAAAATAATGCAAATGTAGATGTTGAATTGGATTCACATGACGATACTGTTCGAACATTATTGCAGGACGCTGCAAAGGACAGCAACACTGAAAACTCACCTAATGAAGAAAGCGTTGTAGCAGGGACAGTTGTAGTCGATTCACACATTGATCATGGTGCTGATTCCTCAAAATCTGAGGAGACTTTAGTTGCCAAAGGTGTGAATTTGGATATTGCCAATGTTGCAGCCAAAGGGGATGTGGGTGGTGCTTGTAAAGATGGTGCTAAGAAAGGGGCTGAGGGTATAAGTGATCCTGTGTTATGCCATGAACATAATTGTAATAACCAGGGTGTGATGCAAGTTAATGTATACTCCATTGAAGATGCTGAAAATTCTGGAGTGCCAATTGTGGAGGGAAAAGTTGCAGATATGCCACTTGCAAGAGGAAAAGTTGCAGGTATGCCAGTTGTGGACACAGAAGTGGGAGATGTACCAACTGTGGAGACAAAAGTTGGAGATGTGCCGATTGTTGAGACAAACGTTGGAGATGTGCCAGTAGTGGAGGGAAGAGTTGCAGATTTGCCAGTTCTGGAGGGAAAGGCAGCTGCTAGTAGTGAAAGTACTTGTGCTTTCTGTCAGGAGGGTGACTCTGCTGATCATGTTCATGATAAACAACAAGAAAATGATGGAGCCAAAAAAGCAGGTGACGAAACAAAGGGAGGTTCAGAATCAAGAGAGGATGCTGATAATGATAATGAAGTAGAAGAAGATGATGATGATGATGGGGGAGATGATGATGACGGTGGTGACAGTGGTCCTAGGACGTACACCATCTGTCCCGGCCGTCGCAAGTGGGGAAGCATCCACCCACCAGATATCGATGTTCTCACAACGGCACGTACTCCATCCATGGTTGCCGAAGCTTCGCAAATTGATGTAAAGCACCTTGAAAATGTTCAGAAGAAGATGCAGCAACTTGGTACTTTGGATGAGGTAGATTATCGCCGACAATGGGGCAGTGTGCACTACCCCAATATTGAGAACTTACTTGCACAGCGTTCACCGTCAATAGTGCCCGATGTTTCCTCACAATCTGTGGAACCTGACCTCGATTTGGAATTGTTGAAGAAGGAAATTAAAACAGTCGGCCAGGATGAGGATTTGGAAGTGTTGTCAACGCAAACGTGGGGTAATGATTTGAACGTGCCTAGTTTGGAGCAGCTTGGTGTAGATCGAGATTTGTATGATATTCAAGAAGAGGAGGTCGTGGGGGTGAGAAAGGCACCTGAGGATGAAGTCAGTGATGGACACGAGTATATCTGCAATGTGTTGGGATGCAGGACTCAGGTCAGTGGTAGTTATCTTTGGCAAGAGCTAACCACCGACTTCGCCCAGTCTCTTTCGGCTGTCAGAGTGGTGCCGTGGAAACATCTGGTGCCTGTTGCCTGTGTGATCCTGGGTTTGATACCCATTGGACCTGGCGCTCATGTGATAGAGAAACGACTCGGTGATGGTGTAGGTTTCCTCCAGAGGTTCCAGAAACTTCTTGGGGAACTCGAGGTACAGCTCAAACAGTACATACAAAGTACTGGTAGTGGCTTTAGGGAAAATCAATGCTCGGGCACTTCTCAAATTGTTCTGGTCCACCAATGCACTCCTTGCATTAGGCCAAAAGTGAACTATTGAACTATTGTTTTAACCCTTTATTTCAGATCCTTCAGTACATCCTCTCACACTGGAAGAAATCCAAGTACCTCACAGCTGTCAATGCCATGGCAAATCCAGAGGATCGGCTGGTCTCCAATCTGAAACTCCCCTCCAACCTTGAAAAGTTCTTGTCGAGTGAGCCTAGGGATACCATCATTGCAACATTCATTAGCGTTGTTGATCAGATCGCTAAGAAGTAAGTACCCCCGGTAGCCTGCTCATCACTTTTGGATTTGGGTGGTGTCATCATAAGCCCTATCACTTTACCAGTGAGCTAGAGACACGTCCGACTAGCTGGGCTAGTATGCAAGTGGTATGTTCCTTACAGGTAGTTTTCAACTTTGAATGTTCTAGTGAGGTCAGTCATCAGGTTTTCCCTCCTTCTTTCAGTTCATTTACCAGGAGACCTAAACTGAAAGATAAAGTCTTGATAGTCGTTGAGAAGCTGCTTCAACAAGAGCTTACAACGGATCAATTGATCATATTGTGTCGGGGAGCGAGCTCTATCATTTGGTCAGGAAGGCCCCCTGGTACGTAAACAGCTGAATTTGTAAAATAGTTCATGTACGTTATTCTTTTGTGACTAGGTTCAGAGATAGACTACGAACTTCATGTTTTGACAGCAGGAAACACTAGGCCTCTCTTCAACACATTTCCATGTTTCAGATGTCACGATTTCTAAGCATCTGCACTACATAACAAAAGAACTCCTGAGGGATGGTGTGGACCCTGCTGCAAGGAACGCCGTGCAAGAACTGATGCGAGCAAGTGAAGATTTCTCAGCCTAGAGATCAGTGCAGCAAGTACCTTTAAATATGTTCTTGTAAATTATATGAAAGGACATTGTAAGGTTTGCTATAACAAGAGGCTAATGCATTAGATGTGGCTTACTGCTGCTGAAAAACTACTCACAATAGCAACACATTATTAGAAAAGCACCATGTGATGACCTTCCGTAAGGAAGAATTTGATGATGTTTTTTATACGCAATTGCCATATACTGATCGCCGTTGATGTTGATTTAATGATATAACTTAATTATCTTGACCTGAGCTTTTGTGACTCGTTGTGTGATTTATTTTGTTTCTTGATGTGTAGAATGATGCGTTGTCATTTAAATATGACGTGCGTACATCTGTGATCCATTTAGTGATACCGGTATCCACTTAATAAAATTATACTTACCGTATTTATTCGTTGTTCATCCGTTGTTGACCTGGCCATGTACTTGACCCATACAAAGCCAGTTAAAAATAAGTACTCTATCTTTGCAATGTGCCATGTGCATATATACATGGACCAGCACAAGGTCAGTCCAGAACACCTGATTCACTGGACTGGCACACCTTTGCTAATGAATGAAAGATCGGATTTCTTAGAAAATTTTATTGCACGCATGAATTTTTTATTTGTACATGTCGAGACAACTAGAAGTTTGTTAAACTTCGAATACCGGTATGTCATTTGTAGTTTTATTATCATCACTGTATCTCCTCAGTCTTCAACAAAATTCCTCTCTGATGCATAGGGATATCGCCGTGCCAAAAATATGAAAATCAGAAGGCCGGTAAATGTCATCGCTGCAAGTAGGTAGAAGAAGTAGTCCAAATGGCCATTGTTTATCTCATTAGGATACCACTCATCTGGAAAATAATTTGGAAGTTCAACTTTAAAATGGCTTCCATCTTGTATGCACAATGTTGCTTTGGTTTTCACTAGAAAAGGGGACATAATCACGAATCCTGGTTGATACGGCGTCTGTGAATCTACATTTCTTATGGATTCATCCTTATCCCAGGATGTCAGCTGATGGCTATGCCAACAAGCCTCTTGTTATAACATCACTCAGTGCCCCCGTCTGTGCTGATTAGTCTTTGATGGATATTTATATGATTCAAGGAATTATGGGCCTCGGTTATTTTCATGCACTTACTTGGTGCTGTGGCTGCATTGACTATAATTACTAGTAGAGAGCTAATGTATTGTCCTAGACCAATAGTCACCATGTAGATACCAGTTACAACAGCTTTTAATGATTGTGGAGCTTCTTGGAATGCAAACTCTAATGCTGAAAAGAAGTAAAGTGATCGGAATTACGTGGCCTGAAAAAGTGAGAAGTGGCATAGACACATCCTCCCACAGCAGGGGTTTTTACCTCGCTCCTCTTCATCCACTCACACAGTGTGCGAGTGTATGAAGAGGAACGAGACCAAAGCCCTGCTGTGGGAGGATGTATAGACGAAACCGTTCGACCACCAGCCCCCTCCCAGAGGCATCAAGCACAAATTTAGGACGGTTACTGATATTGACTGTATGATGTCTGCTTATTAGACCTGATGGCAGGTCATATAGGAATTTCACTCACATGTTATCTCCATGAAAACGAGGCTCATTCCGAAAAAGAAAAACTGTGGTATTTGGTATAGAACACTCATGTGTGATGCATCGAAGTATTCCCCGCCTACATCCTGCTTGATCACTCCATTTTTCATGATGTCAACTTTTCTGTAGTATTCTAAGATGCCAGCTACAGCTACTGATATTGTGGCGAAGAAGAAGCCCATGCCTGGAGAAAAAGCAAGAGATTGGAACAGAAATGGGAACAAGGAGACGACCTCTTCATTGAGTTCTTCGGCTTCGGGGACACGAAGTAGACGCCTCCGCCAGAGTGCACCTCCTCGTATCTGCAGACGACACAAGTTGGTCATTTCTATTGAGTATTCATTTTGTCCAGTTTTATCACAGGAGCTAGGATTCTCAATTAACGACAGCATCTTTCAGTCCCAAAGATAGATACCTACCCATCCTGACTAAAGGAGTTGGCCTCTTCCCATACTGATCCAGTTTAGGATAGATGATCCGATCTAGAAGTGGCACAAGTAGGAGTATTCCCAAATTTGTGAAGTTGTTAAGAGATGACGCAGGGAGAGTGAAGCTACCCAGCTGTAAATCTAATCTTTCTGCCTGCAGAAGGTAGCTACTGTTCAGCTGAAGATCAAAAAATTAAACCAAAAAATTAAACATTGACAAACAAGAATAGAGCAATCTGAGCGGAACAACAATTTGTGGTAAGAAACTCTGGTGACAGGAGCAGATGTTTCAACTGTTGCTACTCTGACAGCACTCTAGGGTATGAAGTGTAGTGAGTATGTGCCTACCTGAGCAAAAATGCACCAAAATAACATGCCAACAAGAAATATAGGAAAAACACTGGCCAGCATCTTGACATCTTCGACCTCCTGTTTTGTTTTGGTGCCACCGTGTAGGATCGTTGCATAATCGAGAAAGGATGGCAACTTTTGTTTCTTGTTTTTATGTTTGTTGCGGACACCTTCGGAGATTATCCTAAAAGTTGATTCAACTTGGCTGCCTGAAATAAAAAGGAGGCAATGCTTCTGAATCGTTCTCTTGTTGCTTCACTGGCAAAGGTGGGTGAACCACTACACTTTCTTTGGAATTCCGGTTGGGTACCGTATCATGATTCTTTTGAGTCCCACCAGACTAAGGAAAGAACCAGATGGCTAAAGTAGGGCTATATGTAGCTGAAGCCCTGTTTGAAGGTTTCGGAAATGGAATCTTCCTGAAGCTGGGATATAATCCTGCTGTAATCTCTGGTGCTTGCGTCACTGTGTGGTGACAGTGGGATCGAATGCTGAACCAATGAAGTAGAATGGAGGCATTCCTGCTGCAGGGATGCCTAAGATTTACTTGAAATTTGCCTTACCTTTCGGTGGGGCAACAATAAACTTATTTTTGGCACTAATGAAGAATATCACAGCCATTGTCATGGTTACAGCAGGGATGAAAAAGCCCAGGGAAAAGTCAACTTCTTGTTGGATGTAAACAATTCCTGTGTAGGATATTACTGAACCAATTGTAATGCACCAATAATACCTGAAAAGGTTTAATATGGATTATAAAATTCTTAGCACTTCATCTATATAGGCCTACATCTATAAAACTCTGAAACAATTCCTTTGTGGTATTGTTTTTAGAAATGACTCATTTCCCAGTATTGGCCTACTGTAGACAGGAATAGACAGACATAGGCAGTCCAATGTCCTGGATCACTAGGTCACGCAGTCATGCCCCACCAGTGTAGGCCTAGAGTAGGCGACCAACAATCCAATTTCAAACCCATCAAGGAAAATGTCGACAGTCAGAAGCAAATGGCTGAAAGCATGGGTTGTGTTGGTCACAAAGGGTAATGCCTTTTCATTCATTTGAATTTCAGGTGTATTCAATTCACTGTCTTGACAATCCCACCGTCCCATGTGATGCTATTACATGTCAGCCAATGTAGGGTAAAGGAAAATCCTTTGGTGACTTCCAATAATCTTTGAAATGCATCTTAATGGGTAGTAGCTAAAAGAACGTTACTGATTACATGGCATGTATCGGTACTGATGTAAAATACAAAGGTCCACTTCAAGTTGAGAGAACATGGAATCTACCTTACCATAAAAAGAATGTCTCCACAGCCTTTAAGCCCTTGTGTTCAACTTGAGAAGCACCAAATGGACTGAAGTTTGCCTTAATTCCCCCTGTTGCTATAGCAACAAGGAATAGGCCTATCACAAAGAACACCCGCCTTCCTAACTGAAAACAAGAAACATGAGATTTGAGAAAATGCCACCAAAAATTCAATTCAATTATAATTTAATCATCTCCTTTGGTAGGAATTTATGTTGAGGAGCACTGGTTCATTTCATTCATTATACATTGTAGATAGATAAATGTGAGTGAAGTGGTTGGAGGAAGACTTACCAGTGGCATTTCCAGTGGTCCTATTCTTGTGTAATTGAATGCCGCTGCTGGCATAAAGAATGTGCCTAGAAAGGAAGCAAGTCCTGATTCATTATGCAAGAAGTCTGAAAACCAATTGCCTGTATAGTTGAAACAGGCCCATATAGGAAAAAATTACCTAACAATGAATAAGCTTGCAAGAATGGTATTGCATTTAGCCCATATAGGAAAAACGTACCTAACACATGAACTATTATGCTAGCAAGAACTTACATAAGAAATGAGTGAGTACGCTTGCAAGAATAAGTGTTGCATCGTCCCGTACAGGAAAACTTACCTAACAAATGAGTGAGTATGCTGGCAAGAATGGTGTTGTATTGCCCCATATAAGAGTCGGCTATCCAGCCACCAAGAAGAGGAAGTAAGTAACATGTTCCTATATTAAATGTAAGAATAGTCCTGAGATAGAAGCATCAACATTGGATAAAATTTCAAAGGCCTGTGATCCTTGTTTTAATTTCAACAGCTATCAGCTGGGTATGGTACAGTACCTTGTAGGAAAGCCACAAAGCCAAGCTTGTGCGGCAAGTGTGTGAGACAACTATTCACCAGGGAGTCCCTGGAGACATTTGAAGAGGGCTTGCTTTGTTATGTATTCCCTTTAAGAGGGACAAGGGACTCACCTGTGAAGACATATCCTATGGTCACAGCTTCCACACTTGTGAATTTGAGATAATTCGTACAGAACATGACAAGATTGGCTGTTATGCTGTGAAAGGTAAGTCTCTCGCATAATTCAGCTATGGGTATCCGCACGGCAACACAATTGTCGGAGCATTTTGCTCGTTTTCTGTTCTTGATGAGTGGGCAGGCTTCTTCGTCATCAGCTGATGGGACCATGGTGTCGTTTATAGGTGACGATTCTTCAAGTTCCTGATGATCGGGGATGAAGGAATGAAATACTGTTAACCTTTCTTGATTTAGCAGCTGTAGGCCTATAATGACAAGGAATTGAACTCATGACAGAGGTGAGCCACTCTGAACACAGGTTTACATCGAAGACAAACAACAGCAGGCGACAACTGGAGCATTTTTCTCAAAATTAAATTCACCAAATTATTACAAGGTAATTTCCTGATTC
This sequence comes from Notospermus geniculatus, assembly GCA_002633025.1. Taxonomy (NCBI): domain Eukaryota; kingdom Metazoa; phylum Nemertea; class Pilidiophora; order Heteronemertea; family Lineidae; genus Notospermus; species Notospermus geniculatus. The sequence continues at coordinate 202,133 of NMRB01000722.1, forward strand.
AAATGTCCTGCTTGCACGGTTTCCTACAAGTCTTTAAATGATGATGGGAAGCAACTGATACTACAAGTAAAGAACCTGAACAATGTTGGCAAAAACTAGCGTTGCCAAAGACAATGACAGTTAAAATACTAAAACAGTGTGTTTATCCTCAAGAACATCTTTTAGACCCTGAGTACCAACATTTCCATGTTCCTCTTTCAATTTCACACGGCAATGAGTTGTTTTTTCCAATCACATACTATCTCGCACACAGATGTAGGCCTGGTATATATCCAGTAGGCCTTCAATGTAAACAAAAGGTAATATTTAGCTTTTCAGTGAAAATTCTATCACCCAAAACATGTCACACGCACCCACATGAAAGGCAGAATTCAGAAAGGCCTACCTGAAACTTACCAACAGACTCATTTCAATTTCCCCGTGAATTTATTCCGACCATGGACAGAAAAACATACTGTCATACCAGCTGAATGCCATAATGTGTAAAGGCAGGAATAACAGTGTAGGCCTAGTTTATACATTGAGAACCGGAAGGTACTGGTAACCTGAAAACAGATGTCACTATTGTTGATAAAAAGGTTAATAAACCAGTGAGTAAAGCTCAATCTCATGATCAACATTAAATACATTGAATTGAGTGTCTAGTGCCAAATATGGCATTGTTATAGCTCTGTGGACAATATTGGGTCAATTCATGTGCAGTAGGAGGAAACCGGGGCCTGTTTCATAAAGTGACTTTAAGCTAATGGTACCTTTAACCAAATTGAAAGTGACTTTAAGCTAATGGTACCTTTAACCAAATGGAACCAAGATACAGAATAGCACAAAATTGACACACAAAATGATAATAAGCAAGAAGTCAATCTCCAGAATTCACAGAATTTCCAGAAATTCACAGAATTTCTCCAGAATTTAACCAAATGGAAAGTGACTTTAAGCTAATGGTGCCTTTAAAAATTGAAAGTGACTTTAAGCTAATGGTACTTTAACCAAATGGAAAGTAAGCTAATGGTACCTTTAACCAAATGGAAAATGCATTAAGTTAATGGTACCATTAGCCTAAAGTCACTTTATGAAGCAGGCCCCAGGATATACCTCCGCTGTCAGAGAATTGCCCTCACTAAGAATGGATCCAACCGAACCCCCAAACTATTGAAGCCACTCTTGCCCAATACTTCTACACAAAGGCCTGTATGAGCCATGGCATAATGGGATTTGAGTTACGAGATAAGCACTGACATGACTGATTGATATGAGTTACACTGGCTGGCCCACATGCAACTTGAAGGCTCTGATATCATTATTTACAGTTGATATTTGCATTTTAAGTGCCTCAATTGTGTCAAGGATTGTGCTTTGTGTTGGGAAATGCAGTGGCATGATAGTTGAGCTACAGTATACGACAAGTGGCCATTTACAAGAAAACTTAGGCAAAGAAGAGGCGTAGGTTTTCTATGGTAATTTTTCTCATTGACACGTCTGCAATACCCTCTTTATCAACGGCACTGTTAGGAGGAGCTGCTATCTGCTACATGATGTCAACAAAAAATTCCACCATCCCCTCTGCTTCAACAATTCAACAGGTATGACAGGTAAAATAGCACCTCTCTCCACCACAAGATTTATGATGTGACATTACCATCTACCCCCTACTGGAAATTATACAAACAGATTTCACTGACAGCTTCCAGTGAGAGTGACAAGAACTCTTATTTGTAGCAGAAAATCTGACACAGCAGAGAAATAAAGACAAGTTCAGCACAAGAACAGAAAAATTTCAAAAAAATATATACACTTATTTCATTGAACAGAATAGCTTAGACAAGAACTGTACAAATAATGTACAAAAAAATACAGGAGAAACAATGACAGATTTCTTGGATGTGAATTCAACGGCACCAAGTCATTTGTGTCGTGAACCACCTGAAGGACTGCAAGCACGGGGAGAGAATACAACACGTCCAAGTTGCTGTGGAGAAACCCGAAAGGCCATTCCCAAATCGAGCAATTCCCAGTTCCTGTTTGATGACTTGGTTCAAATTCTACATTACCTTTCCTAAAAGTAAACAAAGCCCTTGGTATCCTTACCCACAGTCCAAGAAGGGTCTTGCAATAGTTTTTGACAAATTCCCTAGAATCGTTGATTTGGTAAACTACACATCTCGCAAGTGTCCTTTTCAGCAGGATTTAGAAACGTAAACAGTGGTTACACGTCCACATATTAGCAGTACTACCAATGGGTGGTAAAGGTGAAGCATTTGGTCCTACGAACGAGCCTTGCCTTGACACTGGCGGTGACGGAACTGAAATGCAAAAACAACGTCATTTTTTTCGTATGAATTGAGCCTACAACCCTACCGGTAATTGATTTTAACTTAGTACTCACTGCTAGCTATCTGATGTAAACTTCAGATTATCATTGATATCCAGTATCCTATGATCATTGCATAAATTTCAATTAGAATTGAGCCACACATGCGTCGTTTGACGTACCTTGAGAATCTAAAAGATGTACCACAGTTTGCCACTCTTCCTTCCGTACCCAATGATAAGCAACATCCTCATCTTTATTCTTCACCGCCTCACACAACTCCCCCATGATCTCCTGCAGGGAAAGAAGCAAACAGCATAAGAATAAAACTGAAAGTTGATGTTTTGTGTACATTTGATTCATAACCAATTGAACTGTGGACCTCAAACTCGTTACTTACTTTGAGAGGTAACATATCACAAGTTGCCATAAATACCAGCAAATGAAAGTCGGACATTGCTGCGAGGAATCTTCCTGGGTCTGGGTACTGACGCATGTATGTAGCAAAGGCAGCAAAATCCTGAAAAGACAAGATCAAAACCATTCAAACGTGGTAAGGGCCCAAATGTATTACCCAAAGATTACCACACTTCTGGCAGCTCGACTACCACACTTCTGGTAGCTCGACTTGAAAGTGCCAGCCTGAAGAAGACCCCCAGTTGGGATCGAAAACTTGCTAAGATTCTGGAAATTGACTTCCTGTTTATCACCCAAAGATTACTCAAACCACTTGATATTAGTGCTGACTCAAGTTACACAGATTGCCTCCAATACATGTATATGAAAATGACTCTCAACAAATGAGTCCAGCCTAACCTGTGATAATAGGCTACCAGTATCATTGAAAGTCACTGACCTGTATTTCTCCAACACTGGATCTGTTCTCCACAGGGAATTGTTTTTCATCTTGTGATGGAATAGCAAATGTGTATACAGGATCTACAGGGAAGGCTGCAGGCATGTCTACCAGCAGGTATTCCACAGGCAGTGGCCGTGCTAACTTTGTCACCTCATTGTTGTATTTGTCTTTCTCCTGAAACGGACAAAATTTAGGGATGAAAAACTGTTATTGAATGATGAATTGAATTTAAATGGTTGATTTCATAGCCGGTGGTAACCCCCGTGGTAACCCTGGCATTCAGCGAACATTCTGTACAGTAATCACGATTTCATTAAACCAAATTTGAAATCATTCAGTGTCTGAAATCTGTCACAAGTTCAGCCTGCAGTCTGAATCACTTACTGTATAAAATACATCAGGCACATATTGCTCATTTGTTGACTCTTTCACATAACCTAACTCCATGACGTCCCTTGTTGGAAGTAGAGAATCGTCTCGCACGAGCGCCATGCACTGGTCGGAGACTTGATATCCTTCGAAGTGAATCTGATTTGTCGTATCACCTGCAAGTGAATAGGGAATGGTGGTTTCTGGATGTTATAGCGATTATAAGCCAAGGTGCAGGGAATTATGTACGTCCTTCGATAATGGTGACATTCTCCCATAAAAACAGGTCACTAGTTAGGTTTTCACTCTAATACTGTCATTATTCACTATAATTATGCACCAACAGAGGCATCTGTAAAGCCTTTAACCCTTTCTGCTATTGTGACAACTTACCTGTGACAAGAACTGTGACAAATTTTGATCCAAAATGGCCGTCGGAGGACAATTTACATGGATTCGGATATTTATTCTGAAACTCTGCCGCCATTATGCATTCTTCAGCACTCAAAAAATGGGAATCCTGAAAAAGTAATGATTGAATATGAATTCAATCACCCTCACACGGAGCATTTTTTTCAATTGTACACAAGAGTTGCCTTAACCAGTAAGGGTAGGCTTAACTGGGTTTTGAACCCACAACCACAGAGGCAGAGATGTTTCAACTGCACCACTCTGACAGCCAATGACATGTAATTCAACATTCATCTCACAATTTTCTTTTGTAAAAGTGCTTACCACACTTCCTCTGAAGCATTTGACAGTCCCCTTTTTGAGATCATCTGCAACTAGATCGGTGAATATCCATCCCACTCGTATCAGACCCAAACTCTCAGCTATATTATCGACAATGCCTTCACTTTCATCATCTAGAAGCTCAACACTGTTGGCTGAACTTTTCTGAAATGAAGACGACACGATTAAGAACTATTTTACACTACAGTAACAGATGACAACATGTGCGTTTTGATTTTGAATCAAATGGAGATTCTGAAACTTCAGTTCTGCAACTTGTTAGTGGAAACAAACATTACCTGTGGAGGCTCATAGATGGCAGAGACAGTTGCCTTGATTCCAAGTGGTATACCGTTGTGGACCTCATAACGGCCAAATAAGATACCTATCCTCTGATTGCCTGTAAGACGCCAGTAATTCAAGAAGCGTTCCACTATGATTGGGTTCTCAAAATTTATGTAGTCTACGTGTCTGTATCGCTGTAAAGGCAAAATAGAAAGTTTAAGGCGTCATAAGCTGGCAAAATACTGTATTCAAGGGACCATCTCTTACAGCTCCCATACTGGGTGGATCGAATTTCTGCTCAGTCATTCAGTGGTTTTTTGTGTTACATTTAAATCCAAGAGAAGATGGCGAATGTTCAGTCTACCTACCTGTGCTTGAAGTGTGACAGCATTTGGTTGACACTTGGTACAAATACCTCCAGGCCATGGAGGATGCTCTGTGCAACCAGGTTTGATTTTACAACTCAGATTCTCCAACGTGGCAAATTTCCCCCTATAAAAGCAGAAGGTAGTAACACATCTTAACAGAAGTAAAACCCAATTTGTCATGAGGGGGGTGGGGGTATCATGACTTGCTTTCCAATTCCAATGATCGAATGACAGAAATTGAAGTTACTTACTTGTCAACACCTCCTGTTATTTTCCTGATGTACGAATGGAAGGAGAGAAATTTGATGGGCGGATCGCGACTTTTAAGATATGCTTCATCATATGGCTGAAAAAGTGGACCAAGACACGTTCTGATTCAGAAATTATGAATTTCCGTACAAGACTCACAAACTCATTCAGAATTTAGCCACATAGGCAAAATACTCATTTATTTTGGTGCAAACTAATGAAAACTTCAGAGAATCCCTCAGCAGTTCAAGAAACCCTAACTCACCTCCAGTGGAACACAGTGTAAGCATTTGCTGTTTGGTCCATGTCTGCATCTGGAAATAAATTGCCATATCTATGATTAGAAAATGGAACTAAAACTAACAGATGCGTGTCGGACATCTTCAGGAAAAAATGTACCAATATACCGAGCAATAGTCCCTGCAATGTACCACAGGTGTCACTGTATCTTCTTGGGATATTATTAATTCATCCATCCCCATAAGTATCCAAGGGGTTAAAGATTCATCATGATATCAAGCATTGTGAAATGTGTGTGAACCTTAGACGAAAATTGTAAGTAAAATTCACAGGAAAACAGTTTTCAAACATACAGTTGTTCATTTCTCTTTCTCTGAATTCTGCCATCTTGCTTCTCCAAAATTTGATCAACTTCATCTTCCACCACTTGAACCTGCATCTTCGTTGCACCAAAGATGTTGGCCGTGAATTGTCCCCAGATATCAGAGAGCCCCGCCTAGAGCCGTCACCACTGATGATTGAACCCTTACGAGCTTTGTCGCAGACGCCATCGGGTTCAGAAATTGCAGCGGCTTTATTAGATGAAAGGTAGACCATGTCGCCATGCCTGAAAGATTTGTAAGTTTAAAGTAAATCAAATAAGAGGTTTCTGCACAATTTTGGCTCTCAATGCTTCCATGTTGAAACCAACAACATGATGTTTGTAGAGTAGGCACTCTCAATTATCGAATGTTGCAGGCCCTGTCTCCTTGGGGGCCTTCCTTCTCTCATCTAGGCCATAATGCATTCCCAGACTCTTACTCTCTAGCTAGTTCCGTAGAAGCCACAGCAAGAGCTATTGTACGAAATTAGGCCCCTACTTACTTTATCTTCATGGTAGTCAATGTCTTTGACCGTGTAGGCTTTATTTCTCCACTTTTGTCACGGTTTCGATAAAGTGTCCATCCTGATGGCGGCAGTGAGAATTCAGAGCAAATCTGAAAGGAAAACTAAGACCTAGCCTATACTGAAAAAAACACTCATCACATTCACCAAAACAAATAAAGGGCTCTCACATGGCCTCCATCTGGCAGTTTACAAAGACAAGCCAAGGCGAAGAGTGGCGGGCGGCTGGTAAGCCTCGGTCAAAGTTACAAGTTAACTAGGCTACCTTATCTAGAAAATCTGTCACTCTTTCTGAAGGCTTCGTCTGGATTCTTTTAGTTCCATGATCAGGTGACTGAACTCGAACAATCTGCAAAAGAAAAATGATTTCATAGACCTAGGCCTGATCACATTTATTTATTTTACCATTTACTAAATGATTTAGTGCCTCGGCCTACGCCTCTCCTCGGCTCGGCCTACCAGTAGGCCCTACCCTAGGCCAAGGACGGAAGGTCATGCTTGCTTTGTCAGTCAGTAGTACAGTGCTTCCCCTGGCCCTAGCTAAGTGCAGTAGGCCTAGCCTAACGTGCACGATATCATCATCATCATCTGATCATCCATCCTTGCAGGAATTATACTGTATAATTCCTCCAAGATCCATCCATGTCAGCATCATCATCATCATCATGATCATCATGTCTCTGGCTACTGCTGGGCTCTGATGTTGATGTCAGTGATCAGGTGATGATCTCTGCTCAGCTGAGCTGAGTGAGACCTCTGGAGACCAGGGGCGGATCCAGAATCACGGGAAAGAGGGGGCACAGCCGGCGCACATCATGGAAAACCTCGGTCAAATTTTAACACCTTTTCAAAATTCCGAAATTTCCCGGTCAATTTTAAAGATTTTCCACAAAATAGAGGGGGCACGGGCCGGGTTTGCCCCCCCCTGGATCCGCGCCTGGAGACTGTGTTGATTGAGAGTGAGACTGAGCATGCTGAGAGACTGGCCTGGCTGCAGTGATGTGACATTGTTGTGAGAACGAGAATATGAGACTGAAGAGGACCCAAAGGCCGAAGACGAAGTCAGCTGGTCAGAAAATTTTGAAAAGTGAGAAGTGAGAGTGAGCAGGCCAGACTGAGACTGTGTCTGTCTGCAGTACCAAAATCAAAGAACGTAGCCTATGTAAGTACTATCAATCGATAACCAATCGTACCATTGAGCTTGACATTTCTGCAACGCTGTGTTTAATCTTTCGCACGGAAAAGGCACAAAAATAACGAAATATGCAAGTCACAGAAGAAGCAGGATTGCTCAAGCCACCATTTTGCCTTCGGATTTTCCGAACTTTGCCGAAGATTGGGCAGCTGTCACAAAATGCCAACTGGCAATTTTATGATCCTTAATATTAGGCCTACACATGTCTTAAATCAAAGAGCCTACAGCTTACGATATCAATACTTATTTTTCACCAGTCATAGGCCTAGTTTTCGAATATTTAATTACGGTAAATTTGAGTCACGTGACCAGACCTAGACAACAAATCCAAGATGGAGGTCAACAGTGTAAACAAATTGAAAAACCCGAGTTCCGAGGCGGCGATTTACAATGGTAAGCCTCGCCTATTCCGTATTTCTTCGTTGCTTATTATCACCTTGTGGCTTCTGTTATGTTAGAGCCTAGACAGTGACACTGCGCCACAGCAAAGTAGGCCTACCAGCCAGGCCCAGGGCCTAGTCGCTAGTGCACCATCCGACCATACCATGGCATGTGGATGTGCACATGCACACACGTACACACACACACACACACACACAGATGCATGTGCACGCACTGTACTTCCTGACACTGCACATTCTGCACTCACTGCCGGCATGCATGACTGTGGGCATGGTCACAGTGAGTGAGTGTCACCTTTTTGTGCTGAGTGAAAGAGAGTTGGGAACGAGTTTAGAATCCCGATCAGATTCAGTGCCCCCCAAAAAAGGTCGTCGAGGCTGGCTGAAGTTTAGAATCCCCAATCGGAAGTGACATTAGCCTAGGCCTAGGCCTACTCCATTGCACAAAATGCATGAATGTGAATGGAAATCCTATTCCTAGGCGGCTTATTCCGCATTTGCTTTAAAGGAGCACGGTATTGGATCTCAAATGCGTTATTTGACTGCCGACGTAGAGGGAGCCACCTAGCGGCAGTAAGACGAACTAGAAAAATGCATTACAGAATACGCAGTAAATCGGATCATTCGCCGAAACGTAGTTAGTCCCTTGGGTTGGAGAGTGGTGCAGTGGCGCCGGCTGTCGAGAAAAAGTGGCAATACCGTGCTCCTTTAAACATTTCAAACGCTGATTTGAAAACGGTATTTACATTTGTTTGAAATGTGTTTGAAACAAAAACAATTTGGAGACGGTCCCTTGCTGACTGAACTTTTTCAAATCCTGACTGCAACCTGAGGGTCCAATTTTATGGAGTTGATGATCATGATGGTGACCATCCTGTTGTGTTTCATTTCATTGTGTTGTCATCTTTCATATAAAAAATGTTGTTTCATTTCAGTAGTCTTGCACCGGCCTCCTTCAGGAAAGTCAAGTTTATCTAGAAATCCCTCAGCTAGGAACAGAAGATTACGGATGCCCCTTCCTCCGCAGAATGATTCAGATGTCAGTGTCAGAGACACACCAAAAGTCAAAGCGGATGTGCCTGTTTTATGCCCATCACCACCGCCCCTTCCAAAGTCTCCTATAAAATTCGGAAGAGAGCACATCAGACCACAATCAGCAAATGCTGTTCTGTCATCTGTAAAGCCTGCTGCTGCTACACCAGATGTGCCAGATGTTCCCAAGAAAACAGAAAAAGTGTTCTTTTCTCCAGTTGTTGAAATTCTCAACCCACCAATGACAAAAGTTTCTGCTTTTAAAGTGAAGAACTTACAGTTAGACCTGGAAGACAAGGACCTACCAATTAAAGCACTTCCAGAGAAATCTATGTTCAGAAAGTCCCATGGAGAAACACGTGTTGCATTTGGAAGGTGTACTAGTGACCCTGGTCTGTTGGGAATTGGGCAATCTGAGACTCTGTATGCGCGCTATGTAAAAGTCAGTTTGTAAAAGCAAAAGCGCAGCATCAGAGTCCCAGTTACTGAGACTAATCTCTGCTCAGCTGAGACTGCTGAGACCTCTGGAGACTGTGTTGATTGAGAGTGAGACTGAGCATGCTGAGAGACTGGCCTGGCTGCAGTGATGTGACATTGTTGTGAGAACGAGAATATGAGACTGAAGAGGACCCGAAGGCAGAAAATTTTGAAAAGTGAGAGTCAGAGTGAGAGTGAGCAGCAGGCCAGACTGTGTCTGCAGTAGCGAGTAGGCTAGGCCCTACCAAAATCAAAGAACGTAGCCTATGTAGGCCTAAGTACTATCAATCGATAACCAATCGTACCATTGAGCTTGACATTTCTGCAACGCTGTTTTTAATCTTTCGCACGGAAAAGGCACAAAAATAACGAAATATGCAAGTCACAGAAGAAGCAGGATTGCTCAACAAATGCTCAAGCCACCATTTTGCCTTCGGATTTTCCGAACTTTGCCGAAGATTGGGCAGCTGTCACAAAATGCCAACTGGCAATTTTATGATCCTCAATATTAGGCCTACACATGTCTTAAATCAAAGAGACTACAGCTTACGATATCAATACTTATTTTTCACTAGTCATAGTTTTCGAATATTTAATTACGGTAAATTTGAGTCACGTGACCAGACCTAGACAACAAATCCAAGATGGAGGTCAACAGTGTAAACAAATTGAAAAACCCGAGTTCCGAGGCGGCGATTTACAATGGTAAGCCTCGCCTATTCCGTATTTCTTCGTTGCTTATTATCACCTTGTGGCGTCTGTTATGTTAGAGCCTAGACAGTGACACTGCAGTCGCTAGTGCACCATGGCATGTACACATGCACATGCACACACACACAGATGCATGTGCACGCACTTCCTGACACTGCACATTCTGCACTCACTGCCGGCATGCATGACTACTGTGGGCATGGTCACAGTGAGTGAGTGTCACCTTTTGTGCTGAGTGAAAGAGAGTTGGGAACGAGTTTAGAATCCCGATCAGTGCCCCCCAAAAAAGGTCGTCGAGGCTGGCTGGCTGAAGTTTAGAATCCCCAATCGGAAGTGACATTAGCCTAGGCCTACTCCATTGCACAAAATGCATGAATGTGAATGGAAATCCTATTCCTAGGCGGCTTATTCCGCATTTGCTTTAAACATTTCAAACGCTGATTTGAAAACGGTATTTACATTTGTTTGAAATGTGTTTAGTTTGAAACAAAAACAATTTGGAGACGGTCCCTTGCTGACTGAACTTTTTCAAATCCTGACTGCAACCTGAGGGTCCAATTTTATGGAGTTGATGATCATGATGGTGACCATCCTGTTGTGTTTCATTTCATTGTGTTGTCATCTTTCATATAAAAAATGTTGTTTCATATGTACATGTATTTCAGTAGTCTTGCACCGGCCTCCTTCAGGAAAGTCAAGTTTATCTAGAAATCCCTCAGCTAGGAACAGAAGATTACGGATGCCCCTTCCTCCGCAGAATGATACAGATGTCAGAGACACACCAAAAGTCAAAGCGGATGTGCCTGTTTTATGCCCATCACCACCGCCCCTTCCAAAGTCTCCTATAAAATTCGGAGGAGAGCGCATCAGACCACAATCAGCAAATGCTGTTCTGTCATCTGTAAAGCCTGCTGCTGCTACACCAGATGTGCCAGATGTTCCCAAGAAAACAGAAAAAGTGTTCTTTTCTCCAGTTGTTGAAATTCTCAACCCACCAATGACAAAAGTTTCTGCTTTTAAAGTGAACAACTTACAGTTAGACCTGGAAGACAAGGACCTACCAATTCAAGCACTTCCAGAGAAATCTATGTTCAGAAAGTCCCATGGAGAAACACGTGTTGCATTTGGAAGGTGTACTAGTGACCCTGGTCTGTTGGGAAAATTCTTAGAAAACACTTCTCAGCATACATGTCGGCCGAACCGGCCTTCGCGCCCTTCTAGTGCAACGACGTATAGCCAAAACTTTGGTGCTTTTCAAGCAGACTTTTCCACATCATGCCATCAAAGACCAGCCTCTGCCTCAATACTTAGAAAGAGCAGTGTCACCGAGAGTAATCCAGATTGTGATAAATCAGACAGTGGGAGTGGGCTAGAGCCTTTTGTTTATGGTTTCAAATCAAATAAGGTTATGTGCGGAAGTGAAACAGACTTGAATAATACATGTATACCAAACACTGAGGAGTTTACCCCTTACAAGATGAGTGAACCCCCTGCTGAGGTTGTGGTGAATAAGGAAAAGGAGACAGCAGATAATCAACACCAATGCAGTCGGTAAGCATCAATGAAAATATCTCGGATTGAAATTCGATGTTTCTTTACAAATTTTTATCCAAGCAACTAATCTTAACTGTTTGCTTCAAGTATTTCCTAAAGTTTTTCATTACAGATATATTTCTGACATCTCTTGCATATTCATTGTTAATTCAGGAATGTCCCAGAGACATTAGAGCCATTGATTCCATGGCTAACAGAAGGTCTCCCTCTCCACTGGACTGGCATCGACTCCTCAGATTGTCTTATGTTCATTCCCTCACTACAGTATTATCAGGATGATTTACCAGTTGTCCCTGCTCCACATGGCCTGATGGATGATCTACCCCATAAAGAGGTTGTGCTGCCAAAAGAGACTTGGGTGAGTTTGACTTAGAATTCTGATGGAACTCTTCCCTTCATATTGACTATAATGAAACCTTTATGTTTACATATTTCTGTTCCAGAATCCAAAGAAATACACTCACCCTAGCTTTGTAAGTACGGTAGCAAAATTTACAAACTTATTGGTCACTGAAGGTACACACTTGGTCAAATATGCGACCCCAGTTCAATAGTTAGTCACGAGGCTAACTGATACTTCTGCAGTCTGTCTTATCAAATTCATCCTCTCATTTCTTCTTATATTATGTATACCGGTACTTTGTTTTTCAGGCAAGGGCTCAAGACTGGCAGTGTAAACATAACAAAACTGAAGTTAGACTCTACAATAAAGAAGGAATACTACTTTATGAGTAAGTTCTAATAAACCATAAACCAGATGTGATTGCGTACCTCTCTGGGTACTCCAGTTTCCTCCTGCTCTACATTTATTCCCCAACATAGCTGCTGGAGCCAAAAGTGCCACATCTGGAGCTGCATTCCGAACTCAACATTTACTTCCATTGGAAAACCTATGCTGTGGAATATTTTTTCTTTCTCTTGTAGGAGATACCAAGGAACGAGAACAAGGAATGTTGTGAGGAAGGAAATCATAGAGTTAGAAAAACTGATGAATGGTGAGTTGTAATGATTTGTGACCCTCTCCAGCATAAGAACATGAAATAGAAATGGGTTTCTTTGGTGAAAGACATTGCTTCCTACCAGATTCGAACCCAAGCACAAACAGGTGCTTTTTGCAACTGATCATCTTCAGTTGTTCAACTTTATCATTGCTGTCCACCACTATTGTGAACCTGCAGAGATAGACTTCAAGTCGTAAATGCAACCAATGAAATTTCATTTCAGGTATTGGTACTGATGGCAGTGACTGCATGGTTGTCCAGTTACAGGCAGATATCACACGACTGCGACGAATGGTTAAAGACACTCTCAAACTTGCAGATAATCCGTAAGTAAATGTGGGGATGTCAGTTTGTGTGATGGGATACCAGATTACTTAGTTGCTGTAGTGGCAGTCTGGCACCTGTTGATACCCAAAACTCACACTCATGTGAGTTTACTGGCGTCCAGTCAAAAACTGAAATTGACCCACTTTTGCACACCTACCTCCTACAGTTTTAAGTACTTCATGGCAGTAGCACTCATTCTTTCTAACAACCATTTCACAGGAAAGGTCTAGCTGTTGATACTTGCAAAATACCAAGGTTATTTTGTGGTACATGATCTCTTGTCTGTCTCAGTAATGCAGATGACATTATTGGCTTGTATTTCAGGCTATTCAAGCGACCAGTTTCTCCAGAACCTACTGATTATGTGAGTATGTTTCTCCAAAACTTTATGCAGAGCAAAGCCAAAGAGTATTGCCCTCTCTATCCATGAACAATGATTGTTCTTCAAGCTCCAGATCTTTTGATTGCAACAACATTATACATCTGCTCTTCTGAGGAAACTTCCCCTGCATGGGGTAAAACTTACAGATATTGTGGTGCTAATACTAGAGGCGGTTTTTAACCAGTGACCTAAAGACTTCTTGCGTTTGTTTTTCAGTTTGGTTTACGCAAGTTCTACCAAGACCACGACGAGATCATGAACGAAATCAAGCATCAGCATTCTATATGTGTTCAGGAGTTAGCTCTCATTGAAAATAAACTGGAGTTAGATGAAAACTTGAAACATTTTAATAAAGTTGTGACTCAGAAGCTGGGAGAAGTTGATGTATCATCCTGATAAATCAAGAACTGAGTGCCAAATGCTGCTGTATGGCTTTATGGTCAATATTAGGCTATTTTCTGTATAAATTAAGGAGAAAATCTACAACATGAACCTGTTATACATGTACAGTACATAATCAAATTTCTTGTTTACGTTGCCTTGCTTTCTTATACACCCAAACTGTGATTGTGTGTGAGCAGTATATCTTGAGTTTGTTCAGGACTGATGTTTATCAGCCTCAGAAAAGACCTGAATCATTTTCAATTTCTCTGCCGTTTTTGGCATTGATTTATCAAGCTGTGCTTGAAGATATGGGAAATAATACCAGTATTCTGTTCGTGTTGAATATTTTGCACCATATGTGTCGTGAATAGCTGTGGGGTTGTCAGGAGAGTGAATTACAAGTTTTCTTAGACTGATTGCAGGTGTGTATTTACTATTAGCACCTGTTTGGAATAGTCTCAGATGTTTAGTTGCAGTACCGTAGCCTACCGGTACTATTTTTGGATGCTTTTAAACATATGCTGTTATTTGTTTTGTTAAGCTTTGAGCTATGTGCGTGGCACTTTTTAAAATATTTGCTTGTCTCAAGAGATTTTTTGTGAAATTTTCTTATAAAATACTGTTTATATTAAATATTTTTGCTTGTCTATTATATTATGGATGCATTGTTGAGTTCCGTGCTCTGCTACATCGCGCTGTGGAACTTCGTCGTTCGGCACAGTTGACAGTGGTTTGGGAGGAGTTGATGCTAATTCCGAGAGTTATTATGCCCTACTAATTTGGTCCTCGGGAGGCATAATGCTAGGGTTCATGCGCTGAAATGTCAATTTTTGCTCAACCGTGGTTCATGATACCTAAACTGTAGTTTAGGACCGTAAACCATAGTACCCAGTAGGCCTAAGGGTCCCCAACTGACAGTGCTGATTCCTGACAATGTACACTCTTGGCGGTAGGTGGCAGCAGCTGACGGTGGTAAACGAATTCAATCTCCAACACGCAGGTAGACTCGCGTGGAGATTGAACTCGGTCGGACCGTCAGCTGCTGCCATCTATCATCTTGAGAAGACGAGGTCAGGATTTCCTGCCTGCTAGACCACTGTAGTAGCTTGTAGTGCATTTTGTACACCGAGTGTACATTTTATACACAAAAATCTCCAACCCAACTCAAGTTTTGCTAAATATTTCCCTGAATTTATGTTTTTTTCGATTTCATAGCAAACTTAAGGATGGGAGCATTGTTTGGAAAGTCGAAGAAAAAAGAAGACGGGGTCACAGACCAGGACAGGGCAGTTTTGGTGAGTCGCGGCCTTGAAAATTAAAAAATAAAATCAAAAATGATGACGAAACATGGAAACTCGAAAGGCAAGCACATGCAAGGAAGTGTCTGCATGGCATGCGAGATGCTGCTCTGCGTGCATCTGTGTGTGGACCGCACAAGTGCAGGTGCTGTGCGTTGCATTGACAGTGGGAGTGGAGTGGACATGGTTAGGCCTAGGCCTTTGTCATGATGATGTCGTCGTCGTATAGAGTAGGCCTAGACGTAAAGCTGGGGCTATCATAGAATGATAGATGCGTGAACTGAAAGCCCCACTGTATTGAATGTGAAAAACGCAAATCATCGCCGCGATTCTCGCACGACGTCAGCGTAGTGTAAAATGTACTACGTTCTGTCAGAATACATTAGAGCTCGCCCTGCAGTTTTTTCCAATGCGTGCTGAAAACTAGGCCTTGATTCTGTGAAGTGCGTATCAGTTCAGGCAAGCATTTTGGGGACCTTCACGAGGCTATGGGACCTCTATGTGCACTCTCCTAACGTTTTGAAAATATCGTAAAATTCAATACTGTGGGGCTTTAACTGTCAGCAATGTCACAGGTCATGCAGAGCAGGCCTAGGCCATGAGGCCCTAGGCCTATAAGTATAGCCCTATCTAGGCTAACCCTGCAGGGCCTAGGCCAGGCAGTGAGAAGTTAAAGTTAGGCCTAGGCCTACCGGAAACACGGTAACACATATTTCTACATCATTCCTTTGACTTCCCATGGCCATGTAATGTAGGCTCGCCTTTTGCCATATAGGCCTATGGTTGTTTCACCCCCGTATGGCATTGGCCCATGCATTTCACTCTATTGATTGGATGCCCACTACATTGTGGATATCAGTGTCATGTTGATTCGCATTCCTGTCACTATCTCTTTTTCAGCAACTGAAGCAACAAAGGGACAAGTTAAAGCAATACCAAAAGAAGATCACAGTACAGTTAGAGAAGGATAGAAATACTGCCAAACAGTTATTGAAGGATGGGAAGAAAGAGTAAGCTCAGGAGCAACTTGTTACAATTATGAAACCTATCATATTTCTCAGAAATGATTGGTACTCCATTGTGGACCTCTTTCATGGAGATAATTTGGCACAAATCTCCTGCTCTGTGGATCATCCTTTCTTACCATTAAAATCCATGATTGTCTTGGATTTCTGTTCATAACAATTAATGACTGACAATGAAACAGTGTCAATTAACCTTGTTTTGGATCTTTTTATCTGACCTTACTGTCAGCAGAACCCAATGACGAGGCAAATTCTGAATATCTTCCTCTGTATTCTTTAGCAAAGCGAAAGCACTATTGAGAAAGAAAAGATACCAAGAAAGTTTACTCACAAAGACAGATGCTCAACTAGATAACATAGGCAACTTGGTAAGTTAGGTTTCATGGTTATTTGTCTCCTTCGCTCCAAAAGTAAGGAGTATCTAAATCTTTCCAAAGAGTATTTTGCAGGTACATGTATATGTACTTCACTGTGAACAAGAACAAATTACCAAGGAGTATGTCATTCCTTGACACCTGAAACCATTCTATGCATCATCATTTTATGATAGAACTTACGCCTCTAGGTTTCAGAGATAGAATTTGCACAAGTTGAGGTCAGAGTTGTGGCAGGACTAAAGGCTGGTAATGAAGCACTTAAGAAGATGCATCAGGTGAGTCACAAAGAAATTTCAGGGCACAAACAGTGTCCTGTAATTTGATGATGAATGAAGAAAAGCTTGCCCACAACCTTGATTGTACATATAAAGTGTGACCTGAGGCACCATGTTAAATGTACCTTCTACTATTCCCTCATTTCACCCCTTTGTCTTCCTGTAATATAGCTGATGTCATTAGAAGATGTTGAAAAGATTATGGATGAGACAAAAGAAGCTGTTGAATACCAACGGGTAGGTTTACAATCACCTGACGTTGTGAAGCTTTTACATACTGGCTTTCAACCATAATAATACAGTCTGTCAAAGCGTACTGGGACAGTATAGAACATGTATTGTGTTGTATGGTACATGTATTTAAATGGAAACAAAAAATTAAGTCCCTTACTCTTTATCACTTTCCCATTGACAGGAGATTGATGACTTACTGGCGGGTGGTTTAACGGAGGAGGATGAAGAAGATGTACTCGCTGAACTTGATGATTTAGTCAAAGTAAGTAAATCATTTTGTGATGGAAATTCCATTACATGATGTGAACTTTCCGACATTTTGTCTGGAGCGCACTTCCTGAGTGGAATAAACCTTCTGTAAAAATTTCCATGTAGTGCTGCCATCTCTGAGTGGCACCTTTACCACCGAGCCAAATCTGTCTGCAACCCTTGCAGCCTATGCATTATTATGTTCTCCATTTAGATAAAGCAATTCTGTTTTCAGCTGTCATTACCGGATGTTCCAGCAGGTAAACTTGATGTTGAAGAAGATCTTGAGTTACCTAATGTTCCTGGTGAGTGCAGTGTTCATGTTTGTTAATGTAGGGACAGCCAAAATTGAGGAACTTTCCACAAGGAACTATTGGTGTATCGCCAACTGCTTCCTATTGTGCTTCACTGTTATGCAAGGTGGCATCAACATTCTGCCTCAAATTACTGGCAATGTGAGTCCAAGCCTTCAAAAACTTCTGTTAATTACCTTCAATTACTCCTTTCAGCTGACCGCCCAAGAGAAAAGGAAAGGAAGAAAGAAGCTTTAGCTGCATCCTAGTGTCTTGACAGCACATTTTCATTTGGAACACATCTAACATGATTATGTCTTCGCCTTTGGTAGTGAAACAAATTGACACAGTCAGTTTCACAATAGAGGAGAGATTTTGGGAGTTTGTTTTGACCAGAAACCATGTTTTGACCAGAAACCATGTAGCCCATAATTACCTAACGTTGTCCACCACTGACTGAGACTCAAGTTATAGTTATTTTGCATATACCCGGTACTAGTTGGTAGTAAGTCAGCTGTGATGGATGACATAATTTCGGTCATCGTGCCTGGAATGGACATAATTTTCTTGGGTTTTGTGCCGTTGTCTGGTCACTCAAACTGGAATAGACTTCACTTGATCATGTGTGTACAGTTGCACTTTCTATGATGAAGACTGATACTTTACTTCGCGACATCTAGTCAGGATTTGAATGTAGCTACTTCTGTTACATTTTATGGTTCACCTGGGTGAGCTGTTCCCACAAGACAGCGGCCATGGCCGTTGTCCATCGTTTTGTTGATAAACATGGCACCAGCTATCAAACCTAGTTTAGGTTTAAAATCAAGGTTGGAGCTACAAAATGTCAGTGTGCATGAAAATATAAATGCCTGTCATCTCTGAGGTTCTGGGTTTGGTCCCTGCTCGGACCCATTCTTGATGTGAAAGAGAACGTTACTCTCTTTGACACCAGTTGGAGGTTTTCTTTGGGAATGGGCACCATAGTTTCCTGTGATGATTTGATGATGAGGGCATGGACATGCACTCTCCGGTTTTTTCTTTGATGATGTGGGGAGGGGGAGGGTTTGTATGCTTTCGTCTATGCTGTATAATTGTATAAAGTATGATATTCAAATACAAATGCCATATTTCAGAAACATTTCTTGTTGCATTTGTCTTATTTAATTCAACCAATAGGCTTATCGAGATACTCTGGTGTGCCATGATTGTCAAGCCAGGCCTAGCGCCTCAGTTTGAAGCACGGCTCTCCAGGCAAGTTTGCGGCTATGAACAATTCAACCATACAAAACTATGGGAGGTCGTTTGTGTCGCTGGTCTCCAGCAAGAGCCGTAAGGAAATCAATAATGGTGAACTGCCCAACTGGCATGAGAGGACTCTCTCGAGCTATGTTTGGTAGTTGAGTACAGTAATAGGTGGCAGCATGCTGCTCGTCCTGAATTCTATAGATCTGACCCAGGTGTATTAACTGTAGGGAGGAATTGCTGTGCAGCTGTTGCTGTCTGTCATACACATTGCTGTGTTGTGCTTTCATCCGAGCCATGAAAACGTGTGCACAACAAGGCATTTTGAAGAAAGCAGCTCATTTTCTGACAAACCCTTCTGCCTAACTGTATATAGATAGGCCTAGTGCTATACAAATTACCGGTATCTTAGTTGGCGAATCCTGGGCTGAGTGACTCAAATGTATAGCAATATAACTGTGAATTACAAGAGGGGCAGAGGCTGAGGAATTCAATAACCCTTAACCCTTTATTATTTTTGCATAATACAAAATGTAAAGCACAAGTCCTCCTCACAATTATTGATTCTAAATGCGAACAACTATCACAAGACCAAAGAATCCTGAACCTTTGATTTATAAAAACAAGCATGTTCCACTGATAATAGGAATAACATATTAGCAAAGGCCTTTTACTTCACTGTCATAATTAGACAAAGTCAAGGCTGTCTAGATCATTAATTTTTCCTGTATCTAAGTAGGTCATGCAATTAAGACCAGGCAAGCAAATGAGCCTTCAATTGTTGAAATGGCTGATCATCAACCAGACTGGGTAATTTCTCCTATAACATAGTGTAATGCAGTCTTTGACACAAATATTATTTCATTATGCATTATGTGAATACTAAACTTTGCTCCATATCCCGAAGTTCAAGTTATAATCTGCACTGCGGAGAAATGGCTAAAGTAAAATCTGCAAACATTGGGTCATATGAATAAAGACTAGCAAATGCTTTTACTTCAGATTTGTACAGCATTGCTTAGTGCATTTGTATTGCAAAATTCAAGTAAAAGCATTTACTAGTTTTTATTCATATGACCCATTATAAATGAGTTGTAACACGTACTAGCAAGATCAATATCCCATGTGTAGAAATTAGCAAGTCTGGCAATGAAGACTTGGAAGAAATACAAAATCAATACACCGTGCATAAAAGACACATTTGGCGTGGACATTACTTGAATACAACACTGTAACAGTCCTAACCGTGTTGGAGTCATCATCTTCTGGGGTTGCTGATGTGCACTTTTTGAACTTGACTGTATGTCAAATGAAAATCATGAGAATGACAACGCTTTGCCAACTTGAGAATTACCTGTTGGGGTCTACTTATCTCCAAGTTCTTAGTATCCAGGGCCCATATTCATAAAACCTTTAGTCGGTTGCTAGTTGTGTACTACATGTACTACATTGGCCTGTACAAACTGGCCACTTTAGCAAGTAACTAGGCCTAGCAAGGTTTTATGAATGTGGCCCCAGAGTATTAACTGTTCTTTGCAAAAAACAATGAAGGAAGAATTAAACAATGGTTGTGGTAAATAATTGTAACATACATGTATTTTATTTCATCACCACCTGTGCACTTACATTTTTGACATTTCGTCAAATGTGCGTCATACATCAAAATGTGGCAACTCATGAAAAATCCGATGAAAAGCAAAGATATGCTTCAATTGGAGAGAAATCTCCGCATCCCAGATGATAGCCTCAAGAATTTGCTTGAGAACAGGTGTGAAACATCTCTGTTTGGCTGAATTTAATACATAGAGCTCCACGGACACACTAATTAACAACGCCAACGGCTTCAAAAAAGGGTTGGCGACCATGAAGCCATTGTCAACCAGCATACGGCTGGGAACCGGCTGGGAACCGGCTTGGCCAATTACATAGAGCTAGATAGTGTATACAAATTTTGTGTACACTATCTAGCTCCATGTAATTGGCCAAGCCGGTTCCCAGCCGTGGACAATTATTAGAGTTCATAGTGGTTTCACAACGGAGATATTGGATGGGTTTATGGCTGTAGATTATGAAAAGCAGATGAAGGGGACCCTGTCTTCCAAATAGCAGTGTAGGCCTATATAATATGTTCACTTATTTTGCTGCCTATTTGTAGACAATTGAAGTCCAAGAATATTCTTGGTGCCCATTATAAATACTGGACTGATTGATTTGGAAATCATCATTTCTTCTGTTGATTACGAAGAAAGGGCAGTGAAAGTTTGGGAGGTTACATTACATAACATGTATTTCAAAGCTTGACATACCGATACACTGTTGATACACCACTTCAGATCTACACATATAACTTAACAAGTACCGGGAAGTGTGCACTGTTTATAGAATGGAGCAGAAATACTGAACACAGAACTTCGCAACAGTTGTGTACTTCACTTCAGATTCTTTGCCAGAGTGGTACTATGTGCAAATGTCAGTGCCTGTCACCACTGAGGTCCCAGGTTTGATTGCCAGTTCGAGCATTCTTCATGTGATAGAGAAGGCAACCCTCTCTGACAGCACACTTCTTCGGGCACTTTGTGTGAATAAAACTAGTAAATAGTTTACTTCCATTCTGCATTGCGAATGTTGCATCAAAATTAATTACCATTGTCTTTTATAACCTCAGTGGAAACCTTAGAAACCCGTTTCTATTTCAAATTCAGTGAAAAGTAAATGAAGATCCTCATCATTATGGTATTGTCCTCCCCTAACAAATTATTCATGTGTATTCAGCGATATAGATCAAAATGGTACATAGAGTAATCCACAGTCGGTGAAAACCACAAGGCATGTTAGCATAGTGATTCATCATGCATCATGTTTCCATGAACACACTTCACTAAACAGTCAAGAATGCGATATGCTCAGCCTGCGTGTCCCATTGCTGAAGCGATGACAAATCAATAATGCAATCAGCTTTAATACCAGACAAATGTGACAATAATGTAATGGTTGAATATTAGTTTTGAAAATGAGATGTGATTTTGATTTAACACCAACGTGATGGCCAATCTGGTGCAATGCAAGAGGAAACCGGAGCTCCTGGCAAAAGGAATGACGTTCTTTCTGACAACACAGGTGGACCCTGGGCAACAGGTCACTACCAAGCGGCTGATGATTCAGCCTCAGTTGTATAATTCAATGGTGTTTTTATTTTTTTTAAAAATATTATTCCAGGAGTGCAAGCGCCCACTTAGGGCATTATAGCTACTCATCAAACAATACTGGACGATATTAATGATATGTAGGAGGAAACCGGAGCCCCCGGAGGAAACCTACGCTATCGAGGAGAGATTGCCCTCTCTACCGCATAAAGCCACTTGCACGACCGGGGATCGAACCCGCGACCTCAGTGGTGGCAGGCGCCGATGTTTCCACTGCGCCACCCCGATTTGTTGTTCAACTGGTGATCGAACCTGGAACCTCAGAGGTGGCAGGCACCGATGTTCGACAGCCAAGTTCAATGTCACTATCATGTGAGGTCTCCTGGAACTTATAACCAGGCAAAAACCAGGTACTATACTTGACTATAAAGCAGAAACAGTTGATATAACCAGGAATTTGAAATTCTCAATTAATTTCAGTGTGGTGCATAGTCATTCACATGAAAGAAAACGGAACAGCTGTTTGCAGTGAGAATGCAAACATTGAATATTTTTATTGAACAGGATTCATAGCAATTTTATTTTATGTCCAAGGCGAGAATTTTCTAGCGGGCCTAGATACTTAGTGCAGGCGTGACATGTCAGGTAATTTCCAGTACAATGTATGATTGGAATATTCAGGCCACGAAACCTGTTATGCTCTAGATACACAATGCTTCATTGCCTTCTTTTATTCCCAGATGAGACTACAAGCTCATCAAATGCCGTCCTTTTTGGAAAGAAATTCATCAAAGGTCACAACAATAGTGAGGACCGTGAAAATCTAGGCTAATGCTTTCTTCAGATCTTTAAATTTTACAATCGCTGACCCGTGGGCCAATCATAATGGTTGGAAGAAGAACGCTCAAGTGAAAAAACCTTCACTCTTTTTGGCCAAATGAAAACCAAAATAAGCATTGAATGAACACAAAACCGTTTTTATGAGAAGACCTGAAAGACCAGTCAAAATGTCTGTGACCTGGTTAGTCCAGTTCACTGAATTTATTAAAGCTCTTATATCTAGTGCCTTTTAATGCAGCACAGTGTACATCCGCTTCACATCATTACTCCAGTCTCTCAAGAAACTTTCTGGGCTGGGGAACTTGAGGAGTAGTTCCTTCAGCATTGCTTGATGCTTTCACTGCATTTCAGACCATTTGATTGTACGAAGTGGTGACCATGGTGACTTGACCGGGAATCAAACCCATGACCCTTGGTCATGAGAGTGACATCTTGTCAATGCACCTCACGCTTTGAACCCTAGTCTCCCTCAACTGATTGGTTCCTGAGTTTAGCTTGTTAACCCCACAAAATGAAAACAAGACAAGTTTTTGAGCAGCACTTTTTCCAAATGGATGCCCTCTTATAAATGAACTTTTCTACATTTCTACATTCTACAATATGTATACCTATGACCTTTATAAAAATACTAAATGTATCAATAAACAAACACAATAAACAATGCTAAAGAGTTTTTAAATCATTGCACTAATTTTAGCGTGGTATTCAGCACTTTAAACTATAAACCTAGAGTTGAAGCTGCAATACCAAACTGGATTGCAGTTTAGCTACATGGCGAGACCTACAGAAAGGAATTTCAATTATTTTTTAATAGTAATTCATATATTGCCTGCATACATTTTTTCAGGGATGAAGATAGAAGTTAGTTTTCCAGGGCAATCAGTGCTGGCACTAGGCCTATATGCAGTGGGACCCTGGACGCCCTTAAATATGTTTGAAAAACCCGAAATGCATACACGTATTACTCAAGCTTTGAGCTGTTTTTCTGGCATGCACTTCCAAAACTGCCCCAAGCACAAATGATTACAAAGACCATTATAAGGGTTTAAAAGTTGAAGGGCTTACCCAGGAATTCTAGATCTACCTCTACTACTGGATTTAATGTTCACTACCCAATGTTGTGCACACACATTGTAACCATCACCGTGATACTAACAATATACGTGTACATGCATGTAATTACACTGCAGTATTGCAATAACTACTCCCGGTAGGAGAAAATAATATGTAGAGCAACATACCAAATGCATACTGATCTACTTGACACCTGAAACCATTCTATGCATCATCATTTTATGATAGAACTTACGCCTCTAGGTTTCAGAGATAGAATTTGCACAAGTTGAGGTCAAAGTTGTGGCAGGACTAAAGGCTGGTAATGAAGCACTTAAGAAGATGCATCAGGTGAGTCACAAAGAAATTTCAGGATCAGGGCACAGACAGTGGGTCATATGAATAAAGAGTAGCAAATGCTTTTACTTGAATTTTGCAATACAAATGCATTAGGCAATGCTGTACAAATCTGAAGTAAAAGCATTTGTTGCTCGTCTTTATTCATATGACCCATTGTCTTGTAATTTGATGATGAATGAAGAAAAGCTTGCCCACAACCTTGATTGTACATATAAAGTGTGACCTGCGGCACCCTGTTAAATGTACCTTCTACTATTCCCTCATTTCACCCCTTTGTCTTCCTGTAATATAGCTGATGTCATTAGAAGATGTTGAAAAGATTATGGATGAGACAAAAGAAGCTGTTGAATACCAACGGGTAGGTTTACAATCACCTGACGTTGTGAAGCTTTTACATACAACGCTTTCAACCATAATAATACAGTCTGTCAAAGCGTACTTGAGACAGTATAGAACATGTATTGTATTGTATGCTATTTAAATATGGAAACACATAATTAAGTCCCTTACTCTTCATCACTTTCCCATTGACAGGAGATTGATGACTTACTGGCGGGTGGTTTAACGGAGGAGGATGAAGAAGATGTACTCGCTGAACTTGATGATTTAGTCAAAGTAAGTAAATCGTTTTGTGATGGAAATTCCATTACATGATGTGAACTTTCCGACATTTTGTCTGGAGCGCACTTCCTGAGTGGAATAAACCTTCTGTTAGCGTGTTCGATTTCTTCCACCGGCCAGGCACTAGCGCTTTCTCTGACATGCGCATTGGAGGCCAATAAAAGAACGCTGTCGTGTTAGACACGAGTAAAGTGTCATGGCGGATGCGCTCTGATTGGCTGATTTTCCGCCATGACACTTTACTCGTGTTAACACGACAGCGTTCGATTTCTTTTGCACGCCGATGTACACACTGATGTATGTGCGGGCTGTGTGCATCTCACATTCGGAAGTGACGTCATGCTTTGCATCCTGGGATACTTCCCGAAGTAACCGGCTCCAGGGGTAGGGTTAGTAGCGCCTGGCGCGACAGGCCCGACTTGGAGAACTTCCGGTAAATAAAACGCTGTCGTGCCAGGCCGGTGTAAGCGCGTGTAAGTTATCGAACACGCTAATNAATTACCTTCAATTACTCCTTTCAGCTGACCGCCCAAGAGAAAAGGAAAGGAAGAAAGAAGCTTTAGCTGCATCCTAGTGTCTTGACAGCACATTTTCATTTGGAACACATCTAACATGATTATGTCTTCGCCTTTGGTAGTGAAACAAATTGACACAGTCAGTTTCACAATGGAGAGATTTTGGGAGTTTGTTTTGACCAGAAACCATGTAGCCCATAATTACCTAACGTTGTCCACCACACCTGACTGAGACTCAAATTATAGTTATTTTGCATATACCCGGTACTAGTTGGTAGTAAGTCAGTTGTGATGGATGACATAATTTTGGTCATCGTGCCTGGAATGGACATAATTTTCTTGGGTTTTGTGCCGTTGTCTGGTCACTCAAACTGGAATAGACTTCACTTGATCATGTGTGTACAGTTGCACTTTATGTGATGAAGACTGATACTTTACTTCGCGACATCTAGTCAGGATTTGAATGTAGCTACTTCTGTTACATTTTATGGTTCACCTGGGTGAGCTGTTCCCACAAGACAGCGGCCATGGCCGTTGTCCATCGTTTTGTTGACAAACATGGCACCAGCTATCAAACCTAGTTTAGGTTTAAAATCAAGGTTGGAGCTACGAAATGTCAGTGTGCATGAAAATATAAATGCCAGTCACCTCTGAGGTTCTGGGTTTGATCCCTGCTCGGACCCATTCTTGATGTGATAGAGAACGTTACTCTCTTTGACACCAGTTGTAGGTTTTCTTTGGGAATGGGCACCATAGTTTCCTGTGATGATTTGATGATGAGGGCATGGACATGCACTCTCCGGTTTTTTCTTTGATGATGTGGGGAGGGGGAGGGTTTGTATGCTTTCGTCTATGCTGTATAATTGTGTAAAGTATGATATTCAAATAAAAATGCCATATTTCAGAAACATTTCTTGTTGCATTTGTCTTCTTTAATTTTACCAATAGGCTTATCGAGATACTCTGGTGTGCCATGATTGTCAAGCCAGGCCTAGCGCCTCAGTTTGAAGCACGGCTCTCCATGCAAGTTTGTGGCTATGAAAATTCAACCATACAAAACTATGAGCGGTCGTTTGTGTCATTGGTCTCCAGCAAGAGCCGTAATGAAATCAATGGTGAACTGCCTAACTGGCATGAGAGAACTCTGTCGAGCTACGTTTGGTAGTTGAGTACAGTAATAGGTGGCAGCATGCTGCTTGTCCTGAAATCTATAGATCTGACCCAGGTGTATTAACTGTAGGGCCAGGGAGGAATTGCTGTGCAGCTGTTGCTGTTTGTCATACACATTGCTGTGTTGTGCTTTCATCCGAGCCATGAAAACGTGTGCGCAACAAGGCGTTTTGAAGAAAGAAGCTCATTTTCTGACATTTCTGTCATTTTCTGCCTAACTATAGATGGGCCTAGGCCAAATTATCGTAGTTGGCGAATCCTGGGCTGAGTGACTCAAATGTATAGCAATATAACTGAATTACAAGAGGGGCAGAGGCTGAGGAATTCAATAACCCTTAACCTTTATTATTTTTGCATAATACGAATGTAAAGCACAAGTCCTCACAATTATTGATTCTAAATGCGAACAACTATCACAAGACCAAAGAATCCTGAACCTTTGATTCATAAAAACAAGCATGTTCCACTGATAATAGGAATAACATATTAGCAAAGGCCTTTTACTTCATTGTCATCATTAGACAAAATCAAGGCCGTCTAGTTCATTAATTTTTCCTGTACCTAAGTAGGTCATGCAATTAAGACCAGGCAAGCAAATGAGCCTTCAATTGTTGAAATGGCTGATCATCAACCAGACTGGGTAATTTCTCCTATAACATAGCGTAATGCAGTCTTTGACACAAATATTATTGCATTATGCATTATGTGAATACTAAACTTTGCTCCATATCCCGAAGTTCAAGTTATAATCTGCACTGCGGAGAAATGGCTGAAGTAAAATCTGCAAACATTGGGTCATATGAATAAAGACTAGCAAATGCTTTTACTTCAGATTTGTACAGCATTGCTTAGTGCATTTGTATTGCAAAATTCAAGTAAAAGCATTTACTAGTTTTTATTCATATGACCCATTATAATACTAGCAAGATCAATATCCCATGTGTAGAAATTAGCAAGTCTGGCAATGAAGACTTGGAAGAAATACAAAATCAATACACCGTGCATAAACGATACATTTGGCGTGGACATTACTTGAATACAACACTGTAACAGTCCTAACCGTGTTGGAGTCATCATCTTCTGGGGTTGCTGATGTGCACTTTTTGAACTTGACTGTATGTCAAATGAAAATCATGAGAATGACAACGCTTTGCCAACTTGAGAATTACCTGTTGGGGTCTACTTATCTCCAAGTTCTTAGTATCCAGGGCCCATATTCATAAAACCTTTAGTCGGTTGCTAGTTGTGTACTACATGTACTACATTGGCCTGTACAAACTGGCCACTTTAGCAAGTAACTAGGCCTAGCAAGGTTTTATGAATGTGGCCCCAGAGTATTAACTGTTCTTCGCAAAAAACAATGAAGGAAGAATTAAACAATGGTTGTGGTAAATAATTGTAACATACATGTATTTTATTTCATCACCACCTGTGCACTTACATTTTTGACATTTCGTCAAATGTGCGTCATACATCAAAATGTGACAACTCATGAAAAATCCGATGAAAAGCAAAGATATGCTTCAACTGGAGAGAAATCTCTGCATCCCAGATGATAGCCTCAAGAATTTGCTTGAGAACAGGTGTGAAACATCTCTGTTTGGCTGAATTTAATACATAGAGCTCCACGGACACACTAATTAACAACGCCAACGGCTTCAAAAAAGGGTTGGTGACCATGAAGCCATTGTCAACCAGCATTTGTGTACACTATCTAGCTCTATCTAATTGGCCAAGCCAGTTCCCCGCCGTGGACAATTATTAGAGTTAATAGTGGTTTCACAACAGAGATATTGGATGGTTTATGACATGGCTGTAGATTATGAAAAGCAGATGAAGGGGACCCTGTCTTCCAAATAGCAGTGTAGGCGTATATAATATGTTCACTTATTTTGCTGCCTATTTGTAGACAATTGAAGTCCAAGAATATTCTTGGTGCCCATTATAAATACTGGACTGATTGATTCGGAAATCATCATTTCTTCTGTTGATTACGAAGAAAGGGCAGTGCAAGTTTGGGTGGTTACATTACATAACATGTATTTCAGAGCTTGACATACCGATACACTGTTGATACACCACTTCAGATCTACACATATAACTTTACAAGTACCGGGAAGTGTGCACTGCTTACAGAATCAAGCAGAAATACTGAACACAGAACTTCTCAACACTTGTGTACTTCACTTCAGATTCTTTGCCAGAGTGGTACAGTGCAAATGTCAGTGCTTGTCACCACTGAGGTCCCGGGTTTGATTGCCAGTTGGGCCATTCTTCATGTGATTCTTTTATAACCTCAGTGAAAAGTAAATGAAGATCCTCATCATTATGGTATTGTCCTCCCTTAACAAATTATTCATGTGTATTCTGCGATATAGATCAAAATGGTACATAGAGTAATCCACTGTCAGTGAAAACCACAAGGCATGTTAGCATAGTGATTCATCATGCATCACGTTTCCACGAACACACTTCACTAAACAGTCAAGAATACGATACGCTCAGCCTGCGTGTCCCATTGCTGAAGCGACGACAAATCAATAATGCAATCAGCTTTAATAACAGACAAATGTGACAATAATGTAATGGTTGAATATTAGTTTTGAAAATGAGATGTGATTTTGATTTAACACCAACGTGATGGCCAATCTGGTGCAATGCAAGAGGAAACCGGAGCTCCTGGCAAAAGGAATGACGTTCTTTCTGACAACACAGGTGGACCCTGCTGGGCAACAGGTCACTACCAAGCGGCTGATGATTCAGCCTCAGTTGTATAATTCAATGGTGTTTTTATTTTTTTAAAAAATATTATTTCAGGAGTGCAAGCGCCCACTTAGGGCATTATAGCTACTCATCAAACAATACTGGACGATATTAATGATATGTAGGAGGAAACCGGAGACCCCGGAGGAAACCTACGATGTCGAGGAGAGATTGCCCTCTCTACCACATAAAGCCACTTGCACGACCTGGGGATCGAACCCGCGACCTCAGTGGTGGCAGGCGCTGATGTTTCCACTGCGCCACCCCGATTTGTTGTTCAACTGGTGATCGAACCTGGAACCTCAGAGGTGGCAGGCACCGATGTTCGACAGCCAAGTTCAATGTCACTGACAGATCATGTGAGGTCTCCTGGAACTTATAACCAGGCAAAAACCAGGTACCTATACTTGACTATAAAGCAGAAACAGTTGATATAACCAGGAATTTGAAATTCTCAATTATTTCAGTGTGGTGCATAGTCATTCACATGAAAGAAAACGGAACAGCTGTTTGCAGTGAGAATGCAAGTTCATTGAATATTTTTATTGAACAGGATTCATAGCAATTTTATTTTATGTCCAAGGCGAGAATTTTCCAGCGGGCCTAGATACTTAGTGCAGGCGTGACATGTCAGGTAATTTCCAGTACAATGTATGATTGGAATATTCAGGCCACGAAACCTGTTATGCTCTAGATACACAATGCT
>NMRB01000722.1:233287-294372 GCA_002633025.1 Notospermus geniculatus
ATTACACTGCAGTATTGCAATAACTACTCCCGGTAGGAGAAAATAATATGTACCGGTAGAGCAACATACCAAATGCATACTGATCTGAATTGAAATACTGATTGAAGTTTGGATGGTTTAGCACTTCTTCTGATGAAAAACACACAAAGGGGTGTGAGCCAATCTCAAAATCCTCTGAATGCAATATTAATACTCAATGTCTCCAATAACTCCTCCTGGAAAAGTTTGGCCTCTGTTATCATGGTTATAAATAGGAGGGCAGGGTTTCTGCCAGAAATTGAAAGAAGAGGGGTACAATAGCTTGTGGGCCGTCACAAGCACCCTCAGGCGGGGCTCCAGGGACCTCTCTCAGAAAAATTTGCTTTTTTAAGTCCTGAAAATGAATTTTCCTGACATTTGGAAGAAGAAATCTGCATTGCTCAGCAGACAGCCCTACTTCAAGCCATGGGGAAGATTTGTACCCCCCTTACCCCCCGCTGGCAGAAACCCTGGAGGTGTGAGAATATGCGAGTGCAGGTGGTAGTGGTAAGATGCAGTCTGCTACATGTAGAACAACACCTCACCATAATTTTCAGCACAGTGTTGAAGGAATATACCGGTAACAGTCATGTCTGTACGAATAATTTTTACTGCTAAAAATTATTCGTACAGACATGACTATCACTCTAGCTATCCATCCACTAGTGCTACTTGCAACTAAGCCTAGTGGATGGATAGCTAGAGTGATAGCTGGTATGGAGTGCCCACCACCCCCCTTTCGTGGGCCCACAGTATTGACACAATGCAGTAACTTCTGTACTGGAGAGACTGACACACCATTGAAATTTTGCCAAGCTGTATTCAGCAACAAAGGTGTAAAATACATAAGCATACAACATGTACAACAAGAAAACCAAGGATGAGTTCAACAAAAACAATCCTAACTGAAGTACACAATAATGCCCCAATGTACACGATCATATTTTTCACCAACTTTTCTGAGTAGGCTCACTGATGAAGGCTTTCGTGTGTGTCTATTCCGTGCTTTGAATCTACGCCTATATATGAAAATTTTAATCATATGATGGGCAGTAAACAACTTTCCCAGGTGCAGATGTATCCTCTTCTCTATTCGAAACACATTACAATTTAGACAAAAAATTCAGTTGCAATTATAAACTTGACACAACTCTCAGACATTTTGAATATTAAACAAAAATTTAATTCCCGGTGTATTATGCACATATATATAGAAAATTTGTAATGAAAATATGATAAGTCTATTTTAGAGAACTAGAAATGTTCCAACGCCACATGAGAATAATAAGCTTAAAGCTCGCCGTACACAATCAAACTTAGTTTCCATCAAATTGTCTGAGTCTGTTCAATAAAGTCTTACATGTACATCATATACAGGTCTCTACACATCAATGCCATAGGCCCAGGGTCAGAATTTTGGAAAAGTATAGTAGGGAAAATTTAATTGTGTACAGCGAGGATAACAGAACACCTTTAAATAAAATCCAGTCATGTCATGAGTAGAGATAAAACTGATTTCCAACATGGCACCAAGGCCATAAGGTTGAAAATATTTATGATATCACAGACATTTTAGTGGAATGGGATATTCAAAACCCATGTAGCAATTTACTGAAAAACGACAAATCATTTGAAATATTAAAATCAAATCTCACAATACTTTTATAAACTTTTAGCAATATCATAACGATCACAATGTTCTTCAGTTGTCAAAACCATGTAAGTAGGCCCTATTTTTCTGTCTGTATTGCTGATGCAATGATGATGACCTTCCTAAGGTCACGAAGCAATGCTGATGACCTTGTATTAATGTAAGGTCGTGACGCAATGTAAAAAATCAATAAGTAGGCCAGAAGGTCAATAATGCAGAAATGCCTATTTTCACTGTCTGGTGCTTAGTGTAGATCCTTCCAAAACGTCGCAGTGGTATTTCAGCAGATGACCGGGGTCAGAAGACACACAGGGTCATATTTTAAAACGTTCCTTAACGTTAAGGTCGACCTTAAGTCTATTGTAAAACCATTGAGAACAATAGATTTAAGGCGGACCTTAATGTTAAGGAACATTCTAAAATACGGCCCATAGTCTGTCTGATATATGACAATATAATGATGACACTATCTAGTCATATCAATAAATCCTGACCTGTCAATATTAAGCAAGTGTTTTTGAAGGACATTCATTACATCGCTCACCTTATGCATTTTTGATAGCAGGCTTAAATCAATCAAAATCTCATGTGGCAAGA
Organism: Notospermus geniculatus; assembly: GCA_002633025.1. Classification (NCBI taxonomy): domain Eukaryota; kingdom Metazoa; phylum Nemertea; class Pilidiophora; order Heteronemertea; family Lineidae; genus Notospermus; species Notospermus geniculatus. The sequence continues at coordinate 235,554 of NMRB01000722.1, forward strand.
GACGGCCTGATTGTGGATTTTTTTCTGTCAATCAGTATATTAAGCACTGATTCATTCATTGTTTCCCAATAGAAGTACAGATGTACACATGGGACAAAACACACTCAACAGATAATGAGGCATTATGTCATGTATGTACTGCACAGCAAAAATGGTTCGTTTACATATGTTTAGGTGCCATCAGTTGGTCTTCTGATCAGAGTAATTTTAAATTTAAATTCAACTTCATCTCAAACTTCTGTAAGTTTCAACAAAGAAAGCAGAGAGGTAAGCTGTTATAATGGAGTGATGATTTGAAATATTTTTTCAATCTACATGCATACCTGAAGACGTTTTTTCCTTTTTTGACAAAGTACTGACTTACATCATTGGGAATGCGGCGAAATGTACACTCATGATGCATAATCATCCCCCAAACACAGATTCTCTCATGTCACAGCTTCTGGATCAGATGCACTCTCCCCCACAGCAGAAGATCGGGATCCCATCAGGCTCATATGGACTCCGTCATCGCCAATACTTGCTGCACTGCCATGACTCTCCTTCTGATGGCCCAGCTGCTTCTTTCGACTTCTGAACTGAATCACAGCGACGATGAACAGCAGGGTACCGGAGAATATGATAAACCCGCCCGCCAAGAGAAAAGTGGTGAGGTAGGAACCAGTCAGATCGTAGAAAAATCCTGAAAGAAAAGTGAATGCATCATGAAAACGGAGGATGTTTGTTTTTGGCAATTTCTGAATTTAGCTAGGTGTGCCAGAATATGGTACAAAATTGAGCTATCACAGATGAACTATGATATGTATCAGGCTCGACTTTCAAGAGGTCATTGGGATTGTGAGATATCAATAATTCAAACATTTAAGATTAATGAGCGAAGCCTTAATCACAACACTGCTTTGCTGAATGTCACTTTCAAAGGCAATGAATGCAGACCTTGTTCAGCAGTACAACACTCATTATTTCATCTGGCTGCCTGCCACTGGTTTCTATTACGGTACCTAGATAAATGACGTGCAACAGATGCTCAGAAGGAAGTAATGTTTTTCAGTTTACTTAGGGCTGTTTAGATGTGAAGAAAAAAGCAGGATATGAACTGAGTGGTCAGAATTTTTCTCGTCTCAACACAAACTACATATATGTACCGGTAGTAAACCATCCTGAGAATCCCAGGGCTTCGCGCTCGCTCACTCGCACTATGCATTGAAGGGAGGGTACGACCGTAAATGACCTGAGATCTCAGGATGGTAGTAAACTGGATCTCATGTGGTTGGTCACATCCCAGAGTGCCCATCTGATCAATCTGGTCAAGTGGGTCGATCAGTCCCAATGTATCCAGATCAAGTGTGTCATCTGAACGCAATCAGGTCTCGTGAAAATCACCAAAGCACTTTACTTTGCATGCTTACCTGCAAATGGTGGACCGACGAGATTTGCAACTCCTTGACCGCACATCATGATCCCGTAAGCATTCGTTAGTTTATCCAAGGACAGAACTTCCACAATAATGATCGAGCAGAGGGAATAGTTCGCCCCAATGAAGAATCCAAATACAGCACTGTTGAGACATATAGTGGCAAAATTCAAGCAGAGAGGATAAAAAAGATTGGATGCACCACAAATGACCATTGAGACTCCATAAACGAGTGAGCAGTTCACCTTGGGAGAGTCCGCCATGATGCCGAAAACTATCTGTCCAACCATATTGGCAATTCCTATCACAGCGACTGCCAATGAGGCTTTCTCTTCACTCAAACCAACATGATGTGTGCTGTAATCCGGCATATAGAAGTACGGAACGTCGTACCAGGTATACAGAATGAAATTGGAGATGAAGAATACAATGTATTTGACACTTTTGAATATAGAAATGTCCAGCATTTCCTTTATGACATGTTTGGCGTGTTTCCATTGGCAACAGGTGACATTCTTGCTGTCAGTTTCATCGTCGTTTGTGTCGTCACTTCTATACAACTGTGGACAACTACTCGACTTGTTCAGTATGAACTCATCCAAACGAACCAAACTTCCACGATAGAAAATATCACGCCGGTACATTGGTAGAAAGCGTTCGGAGTGTTTCCGATGGCGGTCATTTTTCGGTAAAGTAGAATGTTGCACTTCAGAAACGTTGCGTTGAATAGACGAGATACCTGGGAGAATCCTACCATTGGCGGCTGAAGCAGAAGTATCGTTCACAGTGACCTTGACGTTCAGGTCAACATCAGTGCCATCGACAACCTTGCTTGTTCCTAAACCGTGTTTCTGAATGGTGCCATTTTCTACAGAATTTCTTGCATTCATACACACTCCACCATTTTCAATATGTGCAGGTTTTTCTCTCAAATCACCATTTTCAGTCACACTTTCAATACAAATGGAGGGCACAATACCATTATTTTGAATCTTTCTAATGCCAGAATCATTTTCTCTCAAATCACCATTTTCAGTCAAATCTTCAACATGAATGGTGGGAACAGTACCATTACTAGTCAGAATCTTTGTAATACCTGTGTCGTTTTGAGTACATGTATTTCCAAACGTCACCTTCGCTTTTTCCAACATACAAGCTTCAGAGACTGACCCTTCAGGAGAGATTTTATCATCTTGGTAAAAATAAGTTGGAAACTGTACTAAGGAATGTGTGACAGGTTCGTACAAGCTTTTCTTCAGTTTGACAAGAGAGGCACTACATCTGCGTCCATCAAAGTGCATCTCAATGTGATTGACCATACCATCATTAGCACTCAGATTTTGCTGTGAGTTATTCCTAGATTCACGAGATAGCCGCTCCAAAGACTGCAGTAGTTTCCGTCGCTTCCTCTGGCCAGGAGTTTCTAACGGTCTTAGGAGAGCACCACACACCACAATATTGAGAAACAACCCACCAATCATCAGAATAGTTCCACGCCATCCATATGTCTTTATGAGGTATTCTACAAGTGGGGCGATAGCAAATGTCCCAATACCACTCCCTGAGACGGACAACCCTGTTGCAAAGGCTCGCTTTTTCTCAAAGTAAAATGCGACTATAACGACTGCAGGAGTATAAACAAAAGATAAACCAATCCCGGATACAATCCCAAACGTCATGCAGAGATATTCACTACTGGTAGCAAATACACTCAACACACATCCAATTGTTGAAATGATACCGCCCGCAATACATGTCCATCGGCAGCCATACTTGTTGATCATCGCACTAGCTATCGGACCTGCTAAGAGCGGCATGGCAAAAAACACTGATCCAATCCATGACAATTTACTGTGGCTGTCTTGAAAGTATTCATGAAGTTCTACAAAGAGAACTCCGAAAGAGAAGGCTACACCATCAGCAATTAGATTGATAACAAATGCAGCTGCGACGACAACCCATCCCCAACCTCCATCAGGTGGGGTGGGCATTGGGAGATCTGAGGAGTCGGACGTAGAGCTCGATGACGAATCATCCTTGCTACTCTGGCTGGCTTTGCTAACATGCCTAGGACGGCTTCTAGTCTCTGTGTCTCCCATGCTATCAAATTATTCGAACTGAAGAATTCAGCTAGGTATATCCTAAACACCGGTGACAGATAAAGTTTTGACATGGGTCTGCATAGATGAAGTATTTTCATATTTCTTGTCCATTGATTCACTCCTCTTTTTCTTCTGTGACAACTGGACCACTCAGGTATAGGTCTCCTGCAAAGAAAAAGGATCAAGTCTGCAAGGATGGTGTATCATCGACTTGTAGGTACACATTCACTAACTGCTGACTAAAGTTGCTGCTTGATGAGCGAGTTTTCTTGTAAGAGATGGCTCTCAATGGGTGAATTGTGATAGGTTTCCTATGGCTACGATTACATACATGTAGAGCTCCACGGATGCTGATTAACAAAGGTTCCATAAAAGGTTTGTGACCGTGGAGCCATTGTTAACCAGTGTGTCTGCCATGTAGCTCTATGAAATGGAGCTCTATGACTAGTATGACCGCCCACAGTTTTATTGGTTGAATGGTAACTCACAAAAAAGAAAGCCAACTCACAGGGGAAACTCACCTGAAGCTGATGCAGTGCCTCAACACTCACCAAAATTGTTGAAATGAAAATGAAATTTCATTTCTATTCACCAACTGCCAACAAAGTTTATTAGAATGGTCTGTCCATTGGCAATCCACTTTCATTGTGGGCTTGATTGTACACACAGCCAGACAGTATGATCACTCAACTGACCCAGTGACATAATGCAGACCCGATTCCATTCAATCCCAAGGTATTATCAGTGGTTCCTAGTCCTCGCTCTCTGCGTCATCACGGATGAAAGTTTGTGTGTGGTGACGTGGAGAGAGAGTGCAAAGAACCACTGACGAACTCAAGATCATCAGAGGTGGAATCAATTTCCAATCAATAGAATAGAAACAGGTGATTAGAAACATTATGACACTTTACATAAGGCCTAGGCTACCGGTAATTTATGTCTAGGGTAGTTGATAAGGTCACCATTTTGTCAATCAGAAATGGTCATTGAGTAGCAGTTCGCCTACAACGTATGTTAAGTGTCTGCACTTCACTTGAGAAATTGATTTGGGTGGGGGGTTCTTTCATTTTAAAAGTGCCAATGACGTCTTTAGGCGCTTGACTAGGCCTAGCTTGAGCTATTACCCTACTTCCATTACATGATAACTCTGGCCCTCAGTGTTCTCTGCATGGCTTTTTGCGAGGGTGGCCCACCCTACCTTGGCATGTTACCATCCACCATATGGAGGTATAATATATACCTCCATGCATCCACCCAGCACCCTACCTTCTTAGAAGTAGCCACCCTACCTTGCAGTCCAAATTTGTAATGGTTTTCTATTAGGCCTACACCCCCCTATAGGGCATGTAGGCCTAGGGCCTACCTTAAATTGGTGACCACCCTATCTTGATTTGCAAGATAATGGGAAAACCTGGAATTTCAAGGATAGGCCTAGCGAATAGGAGGTACCTCGAGCCGCGAGACCTCATCAATAGGGAAATCTCACTCCTAGGGAACTCATTCTCCGGGAAGTAATCCAGGCGGTGGTGACCACCACAATACAATGTACAGGCTGTGTATTAGCGAGGTGAATGTGTGAGGTGTGGCTATATTGGGAACTGTATAGTGTGTTATAATCTGTTCCCCATTATGGGGATACGGGTATTTCAATGAACCGGTATTGGATGTATTTCAATGTATTCATGGAGATGTTATTCATGAATTAGTTAAAAATGGAGGAGTGCAAATAGCCTAAATAAAATACCCTGTGAATCTTTAGGCCACATAAAAAAATCTTTAGTTTAGCATCAGCGCCCGCCTCGAATTTTCTTGCCGCCTCAAAAAACTTTTTTTTTGGAAAATTTTTTTTTTCAATTTTTCCTCACATTATATGTTCTCTGTCAAAAAGTGTGGTTTCTTGTCTACACACGCCTTTTCCAGGGTGACTCAGATATGTATTTTTTTGAATAAAAACCTTTTTTCGAGTTAATACTAAGGATTTGTCTATTGTATGATAATGGTGCAATGCTTCCAAGCTCTCTTTCGATGATCACAGTCATTTTTCAGTATTACAAAAAAAAACTCCTCCCTCCTCACTTTTTACAAGTATGACTGATGCTAAACTAAAGATTTTTTTATGTGGCCTTATGGCTGCAGTTCATGTTTCCAATTTTATGGAACAAAAATTCAAAAAAACATCAAATACATGTAGGCCTACGTTTATTGTGCCTTTGTAATAACTTGCATTTGTTGGAAATATAATTTAGGGAAAAGGTTGCCTGTATTTTGGGAAAGTTGGAAACAGATTTTTAAAAATGATTACCCTCAGATTCCGCTAACGAATCCAGGTAAAAAAGACACCAGAAAAAAGACACTGGAAAAAAGACACCGGAAAAAAGACACAGTAAAAAGACACTGGAAAAAGACACTAGTATAAAGGTCACTGGAAAAAGTCATTGGAAAAAAGTCACAAGAAAGAGTGACTTTTCACAAAACCATCGCTCATTCTGTTCCATAAATGAGGCAATTATAACTTCCCAACTAGCCTGTATTTATGGTCCAGCTGATTTTACACCAAAACAAAAAAGTGTAATGTTTCAGCTTGAGAAAACACGTCAAATCCACCTATTGTGCTGACAGTGCTCAAGGAATCTATTTTACCGGTGTCTATTTTTCCAGTGACTTTTTTCAGTGTCTCTTTTCCAGTGACTTTAAATTTTTCCAGTGTCTTTTCCTCCATGTCTCTACTTAGACATCTACTTAGACACTAGGAGCCACCTAACGTATAGGGGAGGAGGCTCTCTCTTCCAACTGAGACATCTTTAATCAGAAGACGGTGTTTTATAGTACACTATAAGGAGCCACCTCACGTATAGGGAAGTGGAGTCTCTCTTCCTATTGAGACATCTCCTCTCATCAGAAGACGGTGTTTTAAACACTAGGAGCCACCTCACGTATATAGGGAAGTGGGGTCTCTCTTCCTATAGAGCCATCTCCTCTCATCAGAAGACAGCGTTTTATCATAAACTATTAGTTTATGGTTTTATAAAATGGGGGGGGGGGGGGAATACCGATGCGACATCACTAAACAACAAAAGCCATCTGGAGGAGGTCGGCGGAACCAGACTGTGGGGCGGCCTAGTTTGGTTCTATTCTTTGCCGCTCACACAACTATGGCGCTCTATTCCTTCGACGGGGTACGTCCACGTGCTTTCGGTACCGTCTTAGGCCTACTGTGCATGTTTCAAAATCCAGTTTATATTGCATTATCAAGAGGCATCGGCCTGCAATTAGAGTGAAAAGGAACAGAAAAAGATCAAGAGATTTTGAAGAACAATTTTATTTCACGTGAGAATTTTACGCCAAGTCTGAGCACTGAACAAACAGGCGCTGCCACGCCCATAGACATGATGATAGATCTATCTGTCGCTGCACTCTCTGCTCATCTGCACATAGGCCTACTAGCCTCTAGGCCGCCTACGGGCTAGTAGGCTGAATGCATGCCATATGTAGGTACTGGTAGGCCTATAGGGTAGGCTAATAGTATCTAGTCAACTGCTGATGTTCTTGCAGGCAGTCATACATGTATATACCGGTAAGCCTAGAACCTACTAGGCCTACACAAAAGGTAGGCCAAGGCCGGGCCGGTCGGTCGCAGCCCTACCCTAGGCCCTAGACTAGGCCATACTACTAGCCTAGGCCTAGTAGAGAGAAAAGCACGGGAGGCCTAGGCTATCAATAGTAAGTTTTCGCAAAGCCCCCGAAACGCCAACGCCAATCCAATCCCATGTGTTCGATGCCACGAGAGCAGCTAACTATGGGATAGACGTTTGCGTCGGCGTTTGGGGGGCTTTGCGAAAACTCGCTATTGTGTCAGACCGATTTACGAGGTAGCATCAAAGTTCCAATCACAACTTTTCATTTTACCTGTAATGGTAAATTATCATAAGTAGGCATAGATCAATAGCCATCTATTTTAAATATGTAATTATGTAATGTAGGCTAACCCCTAAAGGTAGGCCTAGATGATGATAATATTGGTAGGCCAGGTTGCCTGGACCGCTATTCATTAAAAATTTTATCTTAAGACCTTTAAGTCAAGTATAGTCCACTAAAGCGGGTATAATCCACTTTTGCGCGATCACCTTGTATAGCAATCGGAAGTCCTTAGGCCTATAAGGTATTCGCAACCCGTCTCAAGCCAAAATTGCGACAGTGGATTCGCAGCTTAAGCTAGGTGAAGACTGCCTTGGAGGTGTCTCAAATATAAAGGTGAATGAGTGGTCCACACAAGGAGCATATTGAATTCCACTTGTTCGGACCACTTTATTGAGAGTGTATATCTTCGGTCTGCTTTGACTTCAGTAGTTTTATGAATAGGGCCTACTGGTGTAAAAGAACCTCATGTCCTCCGATATGTGATGTCCCCCAACAATACATTTAGGGATTAAGCGGCACCATTGAATTGGACTACTATTTGCCTATTGTTCGAGGGACACTTTCTGTGGCCCACCCTATAGAGAGACGGCCAAGACCGTTAATCCTGTGACAAACAATGGAGGGGGACATCAGGAGGGTGGGACATTAGATTCTATCACACCTGCCCTGGGCCCCTTGTCATGCTTGCCGATGGTGAGATGCCCAACGATATTCGGGATATAGTCGCACGCAATGTGACGCTTATCTAAAGGGCTCCGCAGACTGGCGATTTTTCGAGCGATTTTCTAGGCGACCGGCCTTGCGACCACAGAAGCGACTGAACATATTTTTAGTTTTTTTAGTATTTGTTGACTCGTTTGTGACAAATGCTTCCTTGGAAGATGAGTGATGTCGTGGATGACATCATTGATCGACCTCAAAGGTAATTATCGCAGGCGACGTAGTAGTCGCATCGGCAGTCGCCCCCATTTCAGTCGCCAGTGTGCGGAGCCCTTAACTGTTTTAGTTTACAAACGTGGCGCGAAGACACTGAGCATGACATGCGTGATGNAGGGGGGGGGGGGGGTCAAATCCCGCAATTTTGAATAATAATTCATGAAATTAAAAGATGGCAAACCGAGTCAGAAAATCAATGGAGCTCCCCAACCAAACACACTAGACCCCATTGCTGAATATCACTTGTATGTCGAATCTCGTTCACCTAGAAAGCAGGGGCTATCGATCACTCCACAATACACGTGATTTTCTAACAGTCAGTCTGGGTGATGTCGCTGTTCAGACACCAGCTGGTGTTTAAAAAATGACTGTGTGATGTACTATGGGATGAAGAAGTCAAAGGTAAGGTTGCAATATCCTGTAATCCGGTAGTGGTATATTTTCAGTCATTGTTCTCATTCAGTCTACATTGTATATCAATATCGTGATGTGTTCCGTTGTTTTACACTCGCCATTGTTCATGCATGCACTATACAATGCACACAGACACCTCACAAGGCAGACAATGGATATGCGGCATTCAGGGTCTGCCATGCAGTAGAAGGGCGCTGTGCACGTGAGAGACTGCGCGCGCGAGTTGACTTGTGACATTGAAGGCTTTTACCAGAATGATATAGGATGCCCTGTGGGCATCATACATCGGGGAGCATATCGATCATTCGATGACACCGGCTGTACTACTACTATTAAAGCTGAATTCTGTAGTGTGCCCCAGGTTCCTAACCTCTCGAGTGTAAAGCCGCCCATACACTTTCAATAGTATTGCACAATATGAGGACCAAAATAGACGATTGCCGATCTTTCTTCCAACCATCATACCAGAGAGAAGCACATGCCCCTATTTTGGACCCATATTGTGCAATAATATTGAACGAAACGAGCTGGGGCCTCCGGCTTATGCCAGTTTTTGGCCTAGTTTTGTTGGTTTTAAAAGAAAAATGACGATTGGAGTTGTTATTTGACAAGCAAAATGCTTGCCAAACACAGAAATTGGTCTTAGATGGCGAGCAAACAATGAATAGTCATAACCACCGCTCAACATTGGCCAATGAAACCGGCACGCTAGCTGTCTCGGTAGCTCAGTCGGTTAGATCGTGCAACGTTTCCGAGGTGGCACCCGGTGGTTTCTGAATCTACACATTTCGGAGATATCAAAACTCGAAAAAAATTGCTGTTATTCGAAATGTCACGCTTTCGTCGGAAAACCGGGTTTTGCGACTGGACTACAGTGGGCATAACGTCATACGCAGCTCTTGCCGCAGGCGGAATTTGTGCCACCTCGACAACCACGTCATGGAAATGAAGTCCAATTTCGTATTTCGTAGGCCCCTACTTCGTGTTTCGTCAGATTTGCGAAACCACACTACTTTTGGTCGCGCGTTAAGTAACGTTCATTGGCACACGGATCCGATCCGTTTTCAGTCCGTTTGCCCCTAGTTTTCCGGATACGACAACGCTGAAGTCCATTTGATAAATTTTTTACGGACCTGAAGCGGACAAAATCCGTTTGCCAATGAACCTTGCTTTAGACCTACCTTTCTCACACACCTTGCAATAGAAAGTTTAGAGTTTTGAGTTTGTGAGTTTTGAGCAACTTCGACTCCAGACCATCATGACGACTCCAGCGCCGCCCAACGTCTTTCTGCCGTGACGAAGAGATCTCCGATATTCTCAGCGAGGACAGCATATAACGTGTATTTCTGCATCATTTCAGGAACTACGTCACATTCATAGGAATGCGACGAGCCTTGGCAGATAACGGAAGAAACGACCCGATGTAAGAAGATGCTGATTAGCACGCACATCCAAGTGGTACAGAAAAACTAATTGAGCAAAATGGGATTTTCAAGTCGGACGGGTCGTGGCAGCAGCCAGGAAAATTCTTCCTCATCCAGTAGCTCATCTTCCGAGGACTCCGATCCTTCGATGGTCAGTCCACCAGATGGAGGATGGGGATGGGTCATCGTCGCCTCGGTCTTCATCACCAACTTAATTGCTGACGGCGTTTCGTATTCATTTGGTGTGCTCTTCCTGGACCTGCAGGACTACTTCCAAGATACCCACAGCAAACTCTCTTGGATTGGCTCAACATTGTTTGCCGTCTCGCTTTTAGCTGGACCAATAGCTAGTGCTGTGATAAACAAATTCGGCTGCCGATGGACATGTACCGCCGGTGCTGTGATGTCGGCCGTGGGATGCTTACTGAGTGTGTTCGCAACCAGTAGTGAATATCTCTGTGTATCATTCGGCGTCATATCTGGTCTCGGTCTATCATTTATTTACACTCCAAGCGTTGTTATCGTAGCGTTTTATTTCGAGAAAAGGCGGGCATTTGCGACCGGTTTATCAGTATCTGGAAGCGGCGTAGGAACATTTGTAATTCCCCAACTGATTGAATATCTTCAAGAGTTATACGGATGGCGCGGAACGTTCATGCTTCTTGCCGGTTTCTTCCTCAACATCGTGGTATGTGCTGCCCTGCTCAGACCAATAGAAAACCGTGTTCAGAGACAACGACGACGTCAGTCGTCCTCACCAGTACATTCAGAGCCAAACATACAGAACTCAGGCGATGACTTCCATGTGGACTCTGCTAGGACTGGAAACAGTGTTAGAGATCGCATATCAACCCACCGTACTGGACGACGGTTTACTGAAAATAGTGAAAAGATATTACAACTTCTTTGTAAACCGGTGACACATTCCTTAATTCTACTACCAACATATCTTTATGAGTATGATAATCCAAAAAGATCTCCAGGGTCAGTTACTCATGCATCAGGGAAGATCAATGCAACAGAGAGGGATTCTGAACTCAACGACTCTGAATGTGACAGGTCCAAAAATATCGTCTCTGCTGTTCCGACGGACTGCAAGGAATCATATATATCGCATCAGGGAAACGGCGGCATCGCGGAAAAAGGCAAAAATGCGTGGATACAATCACAAGACGACACTTTGGTTCTTGGCGAAAATTACAAAAACGCTTTCCACAATACTGCACCATTGGAGGTACTAGCTTCACATCCTTCGCCTGATGGCAATGGCGACAATGAGAGACCAGACGATTTTCAGATCAAGTCTCGTGACGTCAGAAATAGCGAAATAACACCCATTTCTTCAACCCAGCCGTTGATTTTGAAAGACGAACATAGACAGTCCCGTCATCATCATCATCATCACCACCGACACCCTAATCAGTTTCCGCCCATGTGCAGGCGCGATGTTTTCTACACGGGGAGTCTCATCCGATTGGATCAGTTTGTGAGAACTCGGTCCAATAGCTGTCCGCAGTTATTCATAAAAGCAAGTTCGGCAGAAAATGACGATGGAACTGAAGACAAGATGGTTGGGTGTTGCAGGTGGAAGTACGCTAGACGTGACGTCATAAAGGAGATGCTGGACGTCTCTATATTCAGGAGTGTCAAATACACTATCTTCTTCATCTCGAACTTCCTTCTTTTCGCCTGGAATGACGTTCCATATTTCTATCTACCACATTACTGCACCAACGTTGGTTTGAGCGACGGTCAAGCATCAATGGCGATTGCAGTCATCGGAATTACCAACATGGTCGGTCAGATATTCTTCGGTTTGATCGCCGATTCACCAAAGGTGAACTCGTCCATCGTTTACGGTGTGTCTCTGTTAATCTGCGGTGCATCTGTCCTGTTCTATCCTCTTTGTACCTCTTTTGCTACCATATGTATCAACAGTGTGATATTCGGATTCTTCATCGGTGCTAACGAGTCACTTTGTTCGATCATTATCGTTGAGGTACTCTCACTGTACAAACTGACGAACGCCTACGGGATTATGACGTGTGGTCAAGGAGTGGCTAATCTTATCGGACCACCTTTTGCAGGTAAAGTTTGATATCTGCCTTTTAATATCATCCGACCGATATGATTTTGAAGTCGCCCAAAGAAGGCAAATAGGGAGGTTAAGATTTGCCCCGAGAACGTAAACGGTGATGCGATCGAGCGAAAAGAGATGCATTCCTCGTTTCGGACTACGTCATCGTCTCTCGTTGCGGACTACGTCATCATCTCTCGTTGGGGACTACTAGTACGTCATCATCTCTCGTTGCGGACTACGTCATCATCTCTCGTTGTTGGCGTTCTCGTAGCGTATCTTAACCTCCCTAATAATAAACGAGCAGATGGGTGAATCAGATGGACGTAAAATCAATTCATCTGTTGGTAGCTAAGGAAAATAAAATTCTTAATGTTTCCCTGTTTATTTCAGGGTTCTTCTACGATCTGACTGGTTCTTACTTGGTAACGTTCGCGAGTTCCGGTGGTTTCATCGTCTTTTCGGGCTTCCTACTATTCATCATTGCACTCATCCAGATCCGAGGACGTAGAAAGAAGCAACACATTGTACGTCACCGCGTGGTCTGTCCTGACAAAGTCTCAAGTGTCGGTAGTGAAGGTGCAGATACAAGTCTTTTGGAAATCGTTCCGACTGGTGCTGTTGAAGAGAGTGCCTGAACTTTCTGGGACCCAGCCTAGAATACGTTGGTTCTCCACGTGTGGAAGTCAAAGGGCCAGAATTGCCAGGTTAACATGTAAATGTCTTGAAGTCACACTGAACTTTAATCAAAAACACTGACCCACGGAGAGTTGCCCTCCAATGGTAAAAGGAAACACCTCCACTCAAGATCAGGGGAGAACAGTCGATAAAAGTAATTGCTTTATTTGTACCACTACTAATCATATTAGTGTAGAGTAAGGCTGATACTCCAATTGACCATTCTCCCCTGATACCGGTACTTCCCTTTACCACGGGCCAGTAAGATATAATGTATGTATTCGGGAAGGATCGATGCTATGAATAAAAGCAACAAGAACATGTTTTATTTTGACAAGAAACTGTGTTGTCCTTGTGATCTTCCTTTCAGTTTCGCCAGCCTTGTATCTCGTTGCATTTGACTTGCCGGTTTCGCTGGAGGTAGTGAAGGTGCAGATACAAGTCTTTTGGAAATCGTTCCGACTGGTGCTGTTGAAGAGAGTGCCTGAACTTTCTGGGACCCAGCCTAGAATATGTTGGTTCTCCACGTGTGGAAGTCAAAGGGCCAGAATTGCCAGGTTAACATGTAAATGTCTTGAAGTCACACTGAACTTTAATCAAAAACACTGACCCACGGAGAGTTGCCCTCCAATGGTAAAAGGAAACACCTCCACTCAAGAACAGTCGATAAAAGTAATTGCTTTATTTGTACCACTACTAATCATATTAGTGTAGAGTAAGGCTGATACTCCAATTGACCATTCTCCCCTGATACCGGTACTTCCTTTTACCACGGGCCAGTAAGATATAATGTATGTATTCGGGAAGGATCGATGCTATGAATAAAAGCAACAAGAACATGTTTTATTTTGACAAGAAACTGTGTTGTCCTTGTGATCTTCCTTTCAGTTTCGCCAGCCTTGTATCTCGTTGCATTTGACTTGCCGGTTTCGCTGGAATCTCAGTCCAGTGTAATGTTTTTCAGTGTTCCCCATCTGTGAGTGTCCCCTTTCTATTGTCTGACGGAATAAGCTGCGACTTGACAATTAAGGACACACACAGAAAAACGTGTCGATCTATCTGCCTGTGTTTCCAAAACAATAAAGGGACACACTGACACACAGAAACACTGGCAGATGTAACACCGGCGTTATTGTTCAGAATATAACTATTGTAACATCTCAACAATCAGTTTAGATCTAGGTCTACAAATCAGATCATGGACTTTGTGATTGGTGATAGATTATCTATTACGAATTGGTTTATGAGAATCCGCATTTGCAAGTATATGTTGTGTTCATTCAGGCCACCGGAGTAGGCCACTGTTTTTACATTGGTGACCGTGTTGACAGCGACCCAATACAAGCACTATCAACAATATTGGCCATGTCAGCATTCTGCTTGGCTCGACCAGCTGTCAACGGTTTTTTACGGGGGGGGGGGGGGGGTTATCGGTCTTATGTACCGCAAGATACGACAATGGGGAGGTTTCGAAATCAAACGATAAACCAAAACTTTACGACAACGTTATTTTTCATACTACACATTAACCAGATTTGGCATTGCATTTTCAGTCCAAAAATAAAGTTGTCGTTAACGTTTACGTTTATCGTTTGATTTCGAAACCTCCCTATTGAAATATAGCCTACGCCTCTGTCGAGAACTGTTGAACGCATGTATACGCCAACCAGATTTTCCTATTTCATCAGTTCCAATTTGGAGTCCGAACTGTTCCCTTCGAAAGCTGGTAGCGGCCGGTGAAGTCGGAGGCTTGCCCTCCGTCTCCATATCTGCCCCCATGATCAGCTACGCAGATTAGCAGTGGAGGTCATCTATTAGAGTTGTTGTCTACACATAACTGTTGGGCACTTCAAACAGTTCACTGTAGGGTGACAATACTTGCAATGTACAGCAACAGTTTTGGTCCTTCAACAGTCATGAGTAGACAACAACTCTATTAGCAATTTAACACAGACAAGTAATTCGTTTAGGATTGATTACACAGGGCAGAAAGAATTTACAGATTTCAAATGTCGATGCTTTGTCATCTATACTTTTGTCCGCTGAAGCTTCGTTGGCAAGTAGGCCTACACTAGTTCTACAAAAATTAATGAATTTTCTATCCCTCCAAACTCATAAAAATATTGTCTTCATGAAAAAATCAACAGCTACCCGTCTCGGGTCACGGTGAATCAGTTGACCGTCGCAATTCCTGGGGGAGGGGTAATGGGCGCTCCTGGTGACTTCACCGGGGTGCTCGCACCTCCTGGTGCAGACGGAGAGGTGGTGTTCCCAAACAGACCGTAACTGGTGAACTTCTTCTTCAGCACGCATAACGCCCCGATGGAGCTACCGATAACAGACAGAGCCATGATACCAGCGATTGTTGGTTTCAGGGCGTTGAATGGTGGTGCGGGCGATGGGGTAGCTGGAAATGGACGACGAAAGATTTTCAAGGTCAAGAGTCAAACATACAGGCCGTTGGACACTATTGACAACACCACGGGATAAATTAAATAGAGTGACCAGAAATTGTTCTATTTCCCTACCTCCTAGTGTTGTTGGTGGCGGTGTAGTTGGTTCCGGGGTAGTAGTTGGTTTGTTGGTGCTCGACGTGGGACCTCCTTTGCCATGGACCTCCACCTCGCAGAGAACGAGCGGATTCTTGTAAGAAGACATTTTGATAAGAACCAGATAACGGCCCTTAGTCTTCGGGTTACATCTGATGTCTTTCATCTCACCAGCAAACGGACGCCCTTTGAAATTTTTGCAGACGGTGTATCCCAAGGTCACGGGAGTTAGAGGCGTGGTCGTTGATGGCGGGTTGCTGGTGGTGGCCGATCCGCTTGCAGTTGTGGTTTTCGGGGCAACTGTCGTTGTCGTTGGTCCGGTGTACGTCAGTGCAGGATAGAGAGTTTCAAGATGTTTCACGTCAAAGGAATCAGTTGCTAGGATATCCATGGTCATGTGGACGCCTGGATTGGGCAAAAATGAATAAGACAGTGCAATTTCACACAATGATATTGTGATGTCAGTGATAGTGTCCACTGGAAATGGTCCAATTTTATCATCGCTGCATCATGACCGACGAAGTAAACTTGAGAAGACAAGTCTCTTCCGACGAGAAGCAACCCATCAAAGACAAACACCTTCACCAGCTCAGCTATTCTGGAATTGAAAAATGGCTGACCTGGTAAAGAGCCCATCACCTTACCATTTGATGAAATAGTGACGTACTCCACCTCATACGAATACGTTAGGTCCACGCGCCACCATGTAACGTCCCTGTCGGCACCGGAAACGAAACAGGTCCCAGACTTTGGGTCTGGGGAATGTTTGCCGTCGGTGGCTTGGTTCGCTGTGCTTGTGCCTTGTGTCGAGCTTGCTGATGCCGCCTTACCAACCGCTTTATTCTTGGACGCTGAAAGAGAATGCTCTGGCGTGCACTATTTCGGAATCCAAGAAGATGTCACTCACAGTTGGATATCTTGGACAGTAAGTACATGTATAAAGTCGTTTTTACGTTTCTAGCAGCAAAAATTGAAAGTTGCCCGCCTTGTGTCGTCTGAAAATGACGTCAGGAAATCACCTTGACCTTGTTCGAAAAAGGAACAGGAAACCATGACTGACACAATAGATGTGCTGTGATCAGTGCCGATGTAATATCTTCAGTTGTGACAAAGTGAAAGTGCGGTGCTCAGGTTGTGCATCAACCATCACCTCCATCCGGGAAAAAACGCAAAATCTGCTGAGTCAGCAAAACCTCGATCCCATGCATTCATTTTTAAAAGAATGGCCAGTGCAGTTGAGACAGTTGTCATAGAATGTAATACCCCCGATATCAGATGCCCGCTTCTTTTGTTCAGGGGACATCTGGTAACAGAAGTTCCGTTTGTCAGTGCCCGGCTGACCCTTAATCCGTCAGAATCTATTGTTTTGTGGGGCATCTCATATCGGGGGGCATGACATTCTACGACACTGGTGCACTGGTAAGACATGCGTGATGTGAAACACAAATTCGTTGGTGCCTTATCTTACCTCTAATCATTGGGTCTAAAGGGATAAGATGGGCAAAATTATGAAGCGTGAATGTATAATTTCGTTTAATTAGATCCAGTAAAAAAAGTAGTTAACGAAACTTAAGCTTGTGAAATATTCCAGATTTGGATCACTGACGAAGTCGGCAACGAGAGATGATGACGAAGTCGGCAACGAGAGATGATGACGAAGTCGGCAACGAGAGATGATGACGAAGTCGGCAACGAGAGATGATGACGAAGTCGGCAACGAGAGATGATGACGAAGTCGGCAACGAGAGATGATGACGAAGTCCGCAACGAGAGATGATGACGAAGTCCGCAACGAGAGATGATGACGAAGTCCGCAACGAGAGATGATGACGAAGTCCCCAACGAGAGATGCACGTCTTCTCGTTCTCGGGGCAAGTTCTAATCTCCCCACGATCTAAGACTCAAAATAACTGCAGCTGCGACGATGACCAGTGGCTGAGACGCTAAGTAGGCCTACTAGTAGCAACCTCCAACAGGATTCTGGGATACACACGCATGCGTTTGTTTTGGGAAATCCGGAGCGTGTTCGACCCTGCTTGGAGGATGTACTACATGTATGTAGTAGATGATCGTTCCCGAAGAATATCGTTCCCGAAGAATCGACTTACTAAAATGAATAACTATTAAAATACCTGTGTAATTCTGAGTGCCGTATACCTCAACCTCGCAAAACTGCAGAGGGTCCCCTTTACATCCCTCTTTCATGATGATCACGTGACGTCCAATGGCTCGATTCGTCTGGCAGTCCATCCGCTTCATCTGCCCGGTCGTCAAGGCCGCCGTCTGCGCATGACAAACGATATGTAACGTCTGCTCTGGCTTCTTGGGGTCAAATTTTATTGCTATCATTATACGGAAGTTTTTGAGACGGTTTCCTGTGAATTATAAGAAACATAATCCGTCAATCTCTCTCTCTCTCTCATTTTTTTCCGGCGAACGCTTTCTGCCAGAAAAGTTCACGATGCTACAAGATCGACGTCGTTTTTTACTCGACGTCCTGATGTCGTTGTAGACTCCCGTCTCCTCCAAATGAAAGCACATATCCTTCATGTGGACAGCTTACTCCTTACTACTACATGTACATGTACAATTTATCAATTTATTTTTGGTCTTGTCAAATTAAAATTGTGACCCTATACTCACCACAGCAGTCACCCCGGTTATAAATGACCACGGACCTGACCTGGTAAACGTTGTGAAGGTCTACACTCCACCATTCAAGGTGCTCCTTGCCCGGCGTCTCCATGCACGAACCGCCGTAGATGTTGTTGTCCGTGTTGCCGTCCACCGCTCGCGAACTGAGGCGGTCGGAGACTGTTGGGTCTGTCTCACCCGTCTGCAAGGCGCGCTTCAAAAGGGCAATATTCACTGGAAACGTAGTGGCAGACAGATGAACGCAGCAATTCAGCATTTGCTGACAATCGTCGATGTTATGAAGAAGTTGTGATCAACCACCTCTTCGTTTGGGTACACAACAGGATTACAAATTCAATCAGTTCGTTCATTTTACTTACATTCGGCAGACGAACCATAGACTTCTACCTCACACAAAGTCAACGGTGCTTTAACAGTCTTGGAGACGATGACGTACTGCCCGAAAGTTGGCTGATTGCAGTTCACGTCCTTGACTTCTCCAGGTCCCATCGCGTGCTGCTGCTCATAGCACATTGTCACATCGGAAGAAGCCAACTTCCCTGGGACGAATACCTTGGCGACGAGAACTCGGAAGTTTTTCAGTCGAAATGCTGAAAGATGATTTAAGAGGTGCCAACGAATGTCCTTGCGTGGTGAGGTTTCTTTGGCCTGTTTTTGGAACCATTTGATGAAGCCACACAAAGATGGCAGAGGTGATCACCGCCGGGCAGCATCGCAGGAGTACGTGGACGTTCCGATATGCAGAACCTTTCTCCATCATTCAGGGCCCGGTTGCTCAAACAGCGTTATTAACACTGTTGGAGCAAGAACCGGCCAAGAAGAACAACGTGTATACAGGAAACATACCGAATCCATCCTCCCTGTTTACAAGGACAATCCTCCTAACCCTGTACACCTTGGCCAAGTCGACGCTCCACCATTCCTCGCCATCCATTCCTGCCGTCATGGAACAAGACTTCCTGGAATAGTCGGTCATACGCCAGCCATCCACAGCCAGGCTGGACGAACCTTCGGTGACGGAGATATCACTGCTCTGGAGAGTTTTCTTGTTGATCGCTAGGTTTTCTGGGAGACAAGAAATTGTTTGAATCTTGTCAATTCCTTTATGCATTGGGATTTGGTTTGGTATGCTGACGGGAGTTAGGGAGATTTCCGTGGTTAGCGGACAGTGGTCGGTAATGAGGAAGCTCTATTGGACCATGTGGACGGAAGAGATATACCTACCCCAAACACTCGATTCATAGACTTCAACTTCGCAGATAGTCAACGGGTAATTCCCATCAGCAATAATAGTGACGTGGCGTCCTATGATTGGCTGTTTGCACTTCACGAACTTCCTCTGCGCGCTGGTCAACCTTTGCACCTGGTGGTGACAGAGCGTGTACTTCCGTTCATCAACATTGGTCTTATCAAATTGTCGGGAGATGTAGATGTAGAAATCGCGGAGACAGAAATCTGAAATGGGTGCAAGACGATGCATTCAGCCCCAAAGCACATCAGCCCCGACTGCCATCATCATACGGTGGCTGGGAAAGGACACGCATAAAAATTTTTTTGAAAAGTTTACTAGCGTGAAAAATTATTTTTCGTTTTCTCGACTTTTTAGTAGCGTGAAAAATTATTTTCATTTTCCCGACTTTTCATTTTCCTGACTTTTTACTAGCGTGAAAAATTATTTTTCGTTTTCTCGACTTTTTACTTCCGTTTTCCTGACTTTTTACTTCCGTTATCCTGACATTTTACTTCCGTTTTCCCGACTTTTGTTGTTTTGTGTAGCGTGAAAATTTTTTTTCGTTTTCCCGACTTTTCATTTTCCCGACTTTTTACTAGCGTGAAAAATTATTTTTCGTTTTCTGGACTTTTTAGTAGCGTGAAAAATTATTTTCGTTTTCCCGACTTTTCATTTTCCTGACTTTTTACTAGCGTAAAAATTTTTTTTCTCGTTTTCTCGACTTTTTAGTAGCGTGAAAAATTATTTTCATTTTCCCGACTTTTCATTTTCCTGACTTTTTACTAGCGTGAAAAATTATTTTTCGTTTTCTCGACTTTTTACTAGCGTGAAAAATTATTTTCATTTTCCCGACTTTTCATTTTCCTGACTTTTTACTAGCGTGTAAAATTTTTTTTCGTTTTCTCGACTTTTTACTTTTCTACCCTATAACAAACAACAAACAAAATTTGTATTAAACCAAAACTGTCATGGCTGTTGTTTAATAAATTGTTATACCACATACATGTACTGTTAGTTGAATGTGCTTCTCCTGCAGCGTACTCCCGGAGCTTACTCTTAGTGAACAGGTAAAGGCAACCCACTCTGTCACTGATAGACGAGACTCTGATAGGATGCGATGTCCACCACCTTCGACCTCGAAGCCTTTACACGATGCGGGTCGAAGGTGATTGCGGCCAGTTCGGTCTACCTTTCCTGCTGATACAACGATACTATAGTCAAAACTTTCCCCCGGGAACTTTCCCTACATAGGCTGGCAGATTTCTGGATATATTTCGGCCATGTTAAAGCTAAGTTAATGCGCGAACTGAATGTAACCGAGCTAGTATTCTCTATCGGCCGCACACCATGCAAATACATGAGCTGTGGTAATATGCAAGGCAATAAGACACTGGGAAACAGACTCGCTGTTTCTCGGTGTGCCGCTCATTGTCAAGTCGCCACTTTTAATATTCCGTCAGTCATTTGGATGTCACACTGGCACACGGGCCACATTGAAAAACGTTACACCGGGCCACATTTAGAATAGACCTACACTCTTAGAAATAAGGCTTCTTCAAGGGTTTTTCACGAGCACATATATGCAACCCTTAGAGGTTTCTTGAAAAACCCTAAAAAGTTCTTTAAAAAACTCTTAAGGGTTCTTCATTATCCCGTAAAACCCTAAGAAGTTTTCTGGAAAACCCTAGGGTTTTTCAGGGTAATGAAGAACCCTTACGAGTTTTTTAAAGAACCGTTTAGGGTTTTTCAAGAAACCTTTAAGGGTTGCATATATGTGCTCGTGAAAAACCCTTGAAGAACCCTTATTTCTAAGAGTGTAACAGACTTATAAAGCTTGAAGAAGAGTACGCCTTAATGTCTTATATAAGTGGACGGCTTCGTCAGGATTGCGGGGAAGATGGAGTCCATTCTCATCCATCAAAATGCAGCAGATGTCGAAAACGTCTTCATCACACGGAAACTCCGACTTGAATTTACAGTGGTCCTCGCACATTCTGAGCTTGTCCTCGTCAACCTGAACAAGATAGTCCTGAGTGCCATAGGTCTCTGGTAGGCTGAACATCATCATTGGTCGTCCGTGTGCCAGGGTCATGTTGTTGTACATCCGGATTCGATGCACGTTCCATAAAGCAGCCACTTCATTCAATTCATCCTTAAAGATAAAGAACATTGAATGAAACATGTTATTTTATGACAGGCCTAAGGCAGAGCTATCTGAATGCTGCTGCGAATCTCATATTTAGGCTATCTCAAAAAATTGCCCACCTGTATCATATTCAAGAAGCAGAAACGCACCAACTGCTTGTCCATATCATCTCCAGTAAAATGACCTTCTTCTTGCAGCTCCTGAAAGACCGCGATCCAGTATTCGGTATTCTCCTTTCGCAGGATGCCCCACCATGCCTCTATCCTCTGATTAGCGGTGCTGCGTCCATACTGGAAACATCGTACCTCCTCGTCCCCATCATTCTCTCTCAGGAATGTTTGTAGCTGTTCAACATGTCCATTTTCTGTTCCAAAATCTGCACGAATGATCCGTGGACAACCATTACAGTTTTGCACGACCTTTATGAAGTAGCCTGCAATGACTGCTGGATCACTATTTGTATGATAGGCTTCAAGCCAGATAATGTACCGAGAAAAACCGTCAATGCATCCATTTATTGCTATACCGAAAGGCTTCAACTTATCATACGAATCCATGTGCCATAAGTAGTTTGGCCCTTTTACACTATAACGGCGCCTGACAAGCCTCCTAGACCTTCTCAGTTCCACTCCTTCCGGATCAAGAGCAGCGAGGAGTACCCTAACAGTCTCCTTACTAACGACAAGTCCATTTGTAAGGCATTTCAAATGCATGAACCTATAGCCATGCAACTGGCCTGAACGTTCGAGTTGCCGTTCAAGAAAGTGAACTACTTCATCTATATCGGTGAAGTTCTTCCGCCGATACAATCCTAGGCGGGCAAGAATACGCCTTAAATGTCGCGTGGATATGCTGTACCCAAACCTCACAGAAAACACAGTGCATATTTCCTGTTGACTTAGACCGAGGCCAAACAGATCCGTCACTGTATCCTCCACGTCCATGATTGTATCTAATGGAAGTGAAAAGTCGGGAAAACGGAAATAAAAAGTCGGGAAAACGGAAGTAAAAACACGGGAAAACGGAAGTAAAAAGTCGGGAAAACGGAAGTAAAAAGTCGGGAAAACGGAAGTAAAAAGTCGAGAAAACGAAAAATAATTTTTCACGCTAGTAAAAAGTCACGAAAATGAAAAGTCGGGAAAATGAAAATAATTTTTCACGCTACTAAAAAGTCGAGAAAACGAAAAATAATTTTTCACGCTAGTAAAAAGTCAGGAAAATGAAAAGTCGGGAAAATGAAAAAATTTTTTCACGCTACACAAAACAACAAAAGTCGGGAAAACGGAAGTAAAAAGTCAGGATAACGGAAGTAAAAAGTCGGGAAAACGGAAGTAAAAAGTCGAGAAAACGAAAAATAATTTTTCACGATAGTAAAAAGTCAGGAAAATGAAAAGTCGGGAAAATGAAAATAATTTTTCACGCTACTAAAAACGAAAAATAATTTTTCACGCTAGTAAACATTTCAAAAAAATTTTTATGCGTGTCCTTTCCCAGCCACCGTATCATCACTGGGTCAAGAGATATGCAAGGAAAGCAACAATAGATGGCGAAATAAGGAAGAAGTAAAAATATAGACCTACTTTTGCAGTCTCTCTTGTTGACAACCACAAGTTTGTCTATCTCGTACTCGCCGAGCAGATCGATGTGGAACCACACCTTACCGGCATTTGGTTCCACCGTCATCGCGACGGCACACTCCCCTTCTTGGTCTCCGTCGACAGCGAGGCCTGATTTATACTTCCAATAAGTACTCCTCTGGTTCGTGGGTTTGCCGTAAGCAAGGTTTCCTGAAAAAGACAAACTAGTGGTAGATTATTCGCCGTCAAAAGCGGCCTTCTGATGGTAACAAAGGACAAAAGTATTTTTGTCGAAGTTTTTCGGGTCGAAACTTCTGGCGACGAGAATTTTGAAGTTCTTCAGGCGGTCTCCTGAAATGGTAGGCCTACATTATACATGTAGCATATTTCAGGGTTTGGGGTAGCATTGTATCATTGAAAAGAGAATGTATATGTGGCCAACGAATTTGCATCCGACAGCCTTCTCAAGTATCGATACTCTGCTCATGTCTCGATATACTAACCGCAGCAGTCTCCCCGGTTGACGATGATGACATTTCTGACCTTGATCACTGCTCCAAGGTCAACTGACCACCATTCCCTCTTCTGTTTGCCCGGCGTCTCGATGCAGGAAAGATCGTTGAAGTCAGGGTTGATGTTTCCGTCTGCACCCTGGCTCGATGATCGGTTTGTTGTGCCCACCTCGTCGATTTGAAGTGTAGGCTTGTTTTCGGCATAGTTCACTGAAGAGCAACGTTACAGTTAAGTATATTTTAGATACCAGTATCACAGCATTTTCTGAATGGCGACATAACGGTTCGTCAACGATTTGGAGCCAATGGAGTCACTTGTAATGAGAACCCACCTTCTGGTATATGTCCGTAGACCTCCAATTCGCAGAACATAAGCGGAGATAACGTCGAGGTCTTTTTAACGACAGCGGTATACCTCCCCACCGACGGCCTTTTGCAGAAGATGTCTTGCCTTTTTCCCTTTTGGAGAATGCTCTGTTGATACTTGCATTCGGTAAAGGCGTCATTGTAGGCATCCTCTGCTATGAAGTCTTTTCCAACCAAAAACTGTACGTTGAAGAACGACTCGGCTGAAAGGAAAACGCTTCGTGGAATGCGAAAGGGCTCATCAACAGGAAAATCAACTTAAAGATAATGTTTCACGGATATTTTCGCGGGCCACGAAATTCATTGTTTATTTACATTTTGTTTGTTTATGTCCAGGCTTTCGTTGTCATTGTGAGTAAATTGTTGGTGGCATGCCCCTCTAGAAATTCTGTTGAGTCCAAAAGTATTCATTTTGGTGGGTTGGCATGTCCCAAAAGTCCAAAACAACATAATGTAAACATCAATGTTTACAAACATTGAATGTAAACAATGAAGTCGTGATACATTATCTTTAAGGATGACAGCACTCCAGCGACGAATATAATGTGGGGCAAGTCTTCAAGAACGGCGTTTTTATGTCCAATATATTGAACACATGTCACCCATTTTTAGGTTTCTTAAGGGCGGTTTACACTAGGTTGCACCAAGTTGCAAGTTGCAGCAACTTGCAACTTGTTGCAAACTACTTGGGACAGTTTACACATAGAAAAGTCGATGCAACATCCAGCGTGATCGAGTTGCAACTTTTTGGTCTCATC
Source organism: Notospermus geniculatus (assembly GCA_002633025.1). Lineage (NCBI taxonomy): Eukaryota > Metazoa > Nemertea > Pilidiophora > Heteronemertea > Lineidae > Notospermus > Notospermus geniculatus. The sequence goes on from NMRB01000722.1 coordinate 260,311, forward strand.
AGGTTTATGCAACAAGTTGCATGAAGTTGCATATGAAAAGTTGCATGTGTAAATGGGGAAAACTCACCACAGCAATCTCCCCTCGTTGTTACGGTCATTTTCCTGACCTGATAAGCTCTTCCCAAATCCACTCGCCACCATTCCCGTTCTCCCAGTGGCTTGTCAGTCGAACAGAAACAGCTGTTATCGGAGAAGGTTGAACTCGGAAATCCATCATTACCGTTCGGTGCAAGGTATTTGGCAGTTTGGCCGCTTGATGACTCGGCGTTCTTCTGCAGGGCGAGGTTCTCTGAAGAGACAACATGCAGTTTCAGAGTCTGGATTCCACCACACGGTTTCCGCATACGCAGTGTCTATTCCTTCTTGCAATTTGTGTGGTTACTGGCTAACTGAGAGATGTTGTGCATGACAGTGGACAAAGCATACTGCGAGTAAAGGCTGTGACAGACTGGCGCGTAAGCAACGCGTCGGAAAGCGTTAAACCAATCAGGCAGGCGGTAACACGGACCGAAACACGGACCGAAGAATCTGATTGGCGGAATGCCTGCAGGACGCGCCGCGTACGCGTCAGTTTGTCACCAGCTTTATTGGGTAAACGGGTGTTCGTTGAAAAACGGGTCCATCCGGGGATCAAACTGACATTCGAGAGATGGCCAACAGTTTTTGACTACTGCTCAAATGGTTTTCTTGACGATGTGGTGGATTGTTCAGCGCTTGGAATGACTTACCCAATGTATTCTGGTCGTATACTTCGATCTCGCAGAAGACAAGTGGTTCGAACTGCGCCGGCTGCCTTATGATCACCACATACCTCGCCATGCACCGTGTGGTCGGACATCGGTACGCCTTGATTTCGTTTGCGTTCAGGAAGTTTTTTTGGTGCCCTATCATGGTAAAGTTGCTTTTCCATATATTGCTCGGGTCGAATTTCTCGGTTAGCATGATCTTCATCTCTTTGCCATAGTAGTCTAAAAATGTTTATAAAATTTTCGTCCACTAAAAGTAGTCGTGGAAATGAATATGTTACATTTCGTAAATAGGACAAAGTTGATTTTTGAAAATTTTGTCGTTTTTCCTCAAAAATGAACTTTCGTCAGCCTCAACACGGGTTGTCTCATTTATGCTGTCTTCAGAAGTTGAGATCAAGTTAAAAATATTGATAATAAAACTGATGAGGAAGTTGCTATATTGTATTTATACCCACATCTGTCGTAATTGTTGACCAGTAGGACGACACGGACATTATAGACGGCTTGAAGATCCACCGACCAGAAGGCTTCTGGTACTTTCGCTGACTGGAAGCATGATTTCGTGTTAAGAAGCCTGGCAGTGCGGTCACCATCCACTGCTTTCGTGTGCTCAAATCCGGCCGTATGCTTGCCAGTGGATGTTTTAGTCGGCTTTTTGTACGCCAAGTTGTCTGGATGGACAGCAAAACGAAGCATTAGTTTCATCGAAATAAAACCTGGCACGGCCGGGTATCAAAAACCGCGACGACGGGAGGGTCACGAAATTCTCTCTACAGCGGGGTGCGCCATGGGGTAGCTGGCCACCACGCAGAGGTTGGTCTCCTGTTGACAGTTTGTCAGTCACAGTCCACTGGCAAAGAATGGCGTGTCTGGCGGCCAATCCCTACCTGGTGGCTAACTACTCCCTTGTTCACCCTAGGCCTGTACCTCCAATAAGACTGCGTTCGTAGTCAACGAAATTGGGGCTAAGTTTGAGAAGGGCAGAATTTAGGACTTTGGATGGCGAAAGGGCTAAACTTGTGACAGACTAACCTGGCCGCAGAACCGCGAAGTCATGGCTATCCAATAGAAAAAGGAACACGGCTAAGAATAAGATTTTCCATATTCCACGCATGGCGAGCTCGAATATGATCTCAAAAACTGACGTATTGTCACTTTTATGCCAAATTGAACGTAATTAGAATCCAGTCGGGTTGGCTAACGTGTAGCTTGCAAACCATACGGATTTTTACTGTTTATATCAACCGACCCAAACAGCAGAAGACAATGTGAGATTATAACTAGTTCTCATAAAGTACCCCGAGTGTGCTGATCCATCAATTGTTCAGTTTTGGAAGATCTGATAGCGAGTAATCTGTTATTAAGTATTTCAATTCATTTCGTTGGAAATACAGTAAGACACACACTGGGTGACCTCCCACAAAACTCCCTCCGGCCCGTGCTAAGAATATTGATCCATGAGAGCTGACCATTTCACCATAGATGGCGAAATTGACATGTCCACGACACATTTCTGGTTCACGGTGTGACAGGAATCCAACTCTCCCAGGAATCTAAGCCTGGTGCCAATGCCATGTATACTCGACAGGAGGTGTCTCCTGACACAAAAGATTCTGACGGAATAAGGGTGAGCTACAAAGGGCGGACACTAACAGACAGGAACTTCTGTCACGGGATGTCCCCTGTACAAAAGAAGCGGACATCTGGAATCGGGAACATTCGATTCTCGCTTATCTAGATATGTTCAATGAGGGATGATAAATAATCATCAATGTAAAACACTTATATCCAGAAACGAGTCTGGAAGCCGTCACTGAAGTCAAGACATGCTGAGACGGACGTCCGTATATTTGGGTCTCACACACGAGGTTCCATCGAACAGCAGTCAGCTGCAGTGTAGTAGACTCGGGACCCAGTCGTTGTGTCGCTCCGGCCGCCGCACTACACTCCACAAACGACTGGGAAAGCAAGCTGCAAAATCAGCGGCTAGCACGGCCCTTAGTCTTCGGGTTACATCTGATGTCTTTCATCTCACCAGCAAACGGACGCCCTTTGAAATTTTTGCAGACGGTGTATCCCAAGGTCACGGGAGTTAGAGGCGTGGTCGTTGATGGCGGGTTGCTGGTGGTGGCCGATCCGCTTGCAGTTGTGGTTTTCGGGGCAACCGTCGTTGTCGTTGGTCCGGTGTACGTTAGTGCAGGATAGAGAGTTTCAAGATGTTTCACGTCAAAGGAATCAGTTGCTAGGATATCCATGGTCATGTGGACGCCTGGATTGGGCAAAAATGAGACAGTGCAATTTCACACAATGCATTGATATTGGGATGTCAGTGATAGTGTCCACTGGAAATGGTCCAATTTTATCATCGTTGCATCATGACCAAGGAAGTAAACTTGAGAAGACAAGTCTCTTCCGACAAGAAGCAACCTATCAAAGACAACCACCTTCACCATCACTGTAAAAACGAATGGGCTCGAGAGACCCATGATTTTGTCCACTACCTGGACACGTGGGTTTGAGATGAGAATGGGTCCATGGTACCCAGAATATTTGTTCTTCGAGCCTGAAACGAGGAGGTCCTTAGGTTCCAGTAACCCATAAGACCAGTTTCACAGGTCACTTTGGCCCATCTACTATTGCTGCTCATGGGTGCCAACACCCCACGGTAGCATTCGTAGATGGGCCAAAGTGACCTATGAAACTCTCATTATGGGTTACTGGAACCTACACCTGTCCGTTTCAGGCTCGAAGAACAAATATTCTGGGCAGCATGGACCCATTCTCCATTGAACCCATTTCAAACCCGTGTGTCCAGGTAGTGGACAAAATCATGGGACTCTCGAGCCCATTCGTTTTTACAGTGCAGCTCAGCTATTCTGGAATTGAAAAATGGCTGAGCTGGTAAAGAGCCCATCACCTTACCATTTGATGAAATAGTGACGTACTCCACCTCATACGAATATGTTAGGTCCACGCGCCACCATGTAACGTCCCTGTCGGCACCGGAAACAAAACAGGCTCCAGACTTTGGGTCTGCGGAATGTTTGCCGTCGGTGGCTTGGTTCGCTGTGCTTGTGCCTTGTGTCGAGCTGGCCGATGCCGCCTTACCAACCGCTTTATTCTTGGACGCTGAAAGAGAATGCTCTGGCGTGCACTATTTCGGAATCCAAGAAGATGTCACTCACAGTTGGATATCTTGGACAGTAAGCATAAAGTCGTTTTCACGTTTCTAGCAGCAAAAATTGAAAGTTGCCCGCCTTGTGTCGTCTGAAAATGACGTCAGGAAATCACCTTGACCTTCGAAAAAGGAACAGGAAACCATGACTGACACAATAGATGTGCTGTGATCAGTGCCGATGTTATGTCTTCAGTTGTGACAAAGTGAGAGTGCGGTGCTCAGGTTGTGCATCAACCATCACCTCCATGCGGGAAAAAAAACGCAATCCCATGCATTCATTTTAAAGAATGGCCAGTGCAGTTGAGACCGGGATGTGAAACACAAATTCGTTGGTGCCTATCTTACCTCTAATCATTGGGTCTACAGGGATAAGATGGGCAAAATTATGAAGCGTGAATGTATAATTTCGTATGATCAGATCGAGTAAAAAAGTAGTTTAAACAGCTTTTGGTCACTGACGATGTCGGCAACGAGATGATGACGTATTCCGCAACGAGAGATGCACTTCTTCTCGTTCTCGGGGCAAGTTCTAATCTCCCCACGATCTAAGACTCAAAATAACTGCAGCTTTTAACGATGACCAGTGGCTGAGACACTAAGGAGGCCTAGTTGATCGTTCCCGAAGAATCGACTTACTAATGAATAACTTTTAAAATACCTGTGTAATTCTGAGTGCCGTAGACCTCAACCTCGCAAAACTGCAGAGGGTCCCCTTTACATCCCTCCTTCATGATGATCACGTGACGTCCAATAGCTCGATTCGTCTGGCAGTCCATCCGCTTCATCTGCCCGGTCGTCAAGGCCGCCGTCTGCGCATGACAAACGATATGTAACGTCTGCTCTGGCTTCTTGGGGTCAAATTTCATTGCTATCATAATACGGAAGTTTTTGAGACGGTTTCCTGTGAATTATAAGAAACATGATTCGTCAATATTTTTTATATATATCTCTCTCTCTCATTTTTCCCGGCGAACGCTCTCTGCCAGAAGAGTTCACGATGCTACAAAATCGGTGTCGTTTTACTCGACGTCCCGATGTCGTAGACTCCCCTCTCCAATGAAAGCATCAAGCCTTTATGTGGACAAGCTTACTCTTATTTAGACTAATACTATCAATATTTGTGGTATTGTCGTAAATTAAAATTGTGACCCTACTCACCACAGCAGTCACCCCGGTTATAAATGACCACGGACCTGACCTGGTAAACGTTGTGAAGGTCTACACTCCACCATTCAAGGTGCTCCTTGCCCGGCGTCTCCATGCACGAACCGCCGTAGATGTTGTTGTCCGTGTTGCCGTCCACCGCTCGCGAACTGAGGCGGTCGGAGACTGTTGGGTCTGTCTCACCCGTCTGCAAGGCTCGCTTCAAAAGGGCAATATTCACTGGAAAAGTAGCGGTAGACAGATGAACGCAGCAATTCAGCATTTGCTGACAATCGTCGATGTTATGAAGAAGTTGTGATCAACCACCTCTTCGTTTGGGTAGGCTATACAGCAGGATTACAGATTCAATCAGTTCGTTCATTTTACTTACATTCGGCAGACGAACCATAGACTTCTACCTCACACAAAGTCAACGGTGCTTTAACAGTCTTGGAGACGATGACGTACTGCCCGAAAGTTGGCTGATTGCAGTTCACGTCCTTGACTTCTCCAGGTCCCATCGCGTGCTGCTGCTCATAGCACATTGTCACATCGGAAGAAGCCAACTTCCCTGGGACGAATACCTTGGCGACGAGAACTCTGAAGTTTTTCAGTCGAAATGCTGAAATATGATTTAAGAGGTGTCAGCGAATGTCCTTGCGTGTGGAGGTTTCTTTGGCCTGTTTTTGCAACCATTTGATGAAGCCACACAAGGATATGGCAGGGGTGATCACCGCCGGACACTTGCAGGAGTAGAGGTGGATGTTCCGATATGGAGAACCTTTCTCCATCATTTAGGGCCCGGTTGCTCAAACAGCGTTAGTTCTATTAACGCTGTTGGAGCAACAACCGGGCAAGAAGAACAACGTGTATACAGGAAACATACCGAATCCGTCCTCCCTGTTTACAAGGACAATCCTCCTAACCCTGTACACCTTGGCCAAGTCGACGCTCCACCATTCCTCGCCATCCATTCCTGCCGTCATGGAGCAAGACTTCCTGGAATAGTCGGTCATACGCCATCCATCCACAGCCAGGCTGGACGAACCTTCGGTAACGGAGATATCACTGCTCTGGAGAGTTTTCTTGTTGATCGCTAGGTTTTCTGGGAGACAAGAAATTGTTTGAATATCATCAATTCCTTTATGCATTGGGATTGAGTTTGGTAAGCCGAAGGGAGTTGGGGAGATTTCCGTGGTTAGTGGACAGTGGTCGGTAACGAGTATCAACGAATATCATCAATTCCTTTATGCATTGGGATTTTGTTTGGTATGCTGACGAGAGTTGGGGAGATTTCCGTGGTTAGCGGACAGTGGTCGGTAACGAGGAAGCTCTATTGGACCATGTGGACGAAAAGAGATACACCTACCCCAGACGCTAGATTCATAGACTTCAACTTCGCAGATAGTCAACGGGTAATTCCCAGCAGCAATAATAGTGACGTGGCGTCCTATGATTGGCTGTTTGCACTTCACGAACTTCCTCTGCGCGCTGGTCAACCTTTGCACCTGGTGGTGACAGAGCGTGTACTTCCGTTCGTCAACATTGGTCTTATCAAACTGTCGGGAGATGTAGATGTAGAAATCGCGGAGACAGAAATCTGAAATGGGTGCAAGACGATGCATTCAGCCCCAAAGCACATCAGCCCCCGACTGCCATCATCACTGGGTCAAGAGATATGCAAGGAAAGCAACAATAGATGGCGAAATAAGGAAGAAGTAAAAATATGGACCTACTTTTGCAGTCTCTCTTGTTGACAACCACAAGTTTGTCTATCTCGTACTCGCCGAGCAGATCGATGTGGAACCACACCTTACCGGCATTTGGTTCCACCGTCATCGCGACGGCACACTCCCCTTCTTGGTCTCCGTCGACAGCGAGGCCTGATTTGTACTTCCAATAAGTACTCCTCTGGTTCGTGGGTTTGCCGTAAGCAAGGTTTCCTGAAAAAGACAAACTAGTGGTAGATTATTCGCCGTCAAAATCGGCAAAGAAGACGTTGTCCGTTCGCTCTTGGGGTACGTTGATCGACTTCTAACTTATTAACTTACCATCATCTGCATATCCGTAGACCTCTAGCTCGCAGAAGCTGAGTGGATCATTCGTCGCTGGTTCCTTGACAACAATCACATACTTGCCAACAGGGGTTGTGGGACAGTACAAAGGCTTCACGTGACCGGCTGGGAGGGCGGCCTTCTGATGGTAACAAAGGACAAAAGTATTTTTGTCGAAGTTTTTCGGGTCGAAACTTCTGGCGACGAGAATTTTGAAGTTCTTCAGACGGTCTCCTGAAATAGTAGGCCTACATTATACATGTTGCATATTTCAGGGTTTGGGGTAGCATTGTATCATTGAAAAGAGAATGTATGTGGCCAACGAATTTGCATCCGACAGCCTTCTCAAGTATCGATACTCTGCTCACGTCTCGATATACTAACCGCAGCAGTCTCCCCGGTTGACGATGATGACATTTCTGACCTTGATCACTGCTCCAAGGTCAACTGACCACCATTCCCTCTTCTGTTTTCCCGGCGTCTCGATGCAGGAAAGATCGTTGAAGTCAGGGTTGATGTTTCCGTCTGCACCCTGGCTCGATGATCGGTTTGTTGTGCCCACCTCGTCGATTTGAAGTGTGGGCTTGTTTTCGGCATAGTTCACTGAAGAGCAACGTTACAGTTAAGTATATTTTAGATACCAGTATCACAGCATTTTCTGAATGGCGACACGGTTCGTCAACGATTTGGAGCCAATGGAGTCACTTGTAATGAGAACCCACCTTCTGGTATATGTCCGTAGACCTCCAATTCGCAGAACATAAGCGGAGATAACGTCGAGGTCTTTTTAACGACGGCTGTGTACCTCCCCACCGACGGCCTTTTGCAGAAGATGTCTTGCCTTTTTCCCTTTGGGAGAATGCTCTGTTGATACTTGCATTCAGCAAAGGCGTCATTGTAGGCATCCTCTGCTATGAAGTCTTTTCCAACCAAAAACTGTACGTTGAAGAACGACTCGGCTGAAAGGAAAACGCTTCGTGGAATGCGAAAGGGCTCATCAACAGGAAAATCAACTTAAGGATGACAGCACTCCAGCGACGAATATAATGTGGGGCAAGTCTTCAAGAACGGCGTTTTTATGTCCAATATATTGAACACATGTCACCCATTTTTAGGTTTCTAAAGGGGGGTTTACACGGTTCAACATCTGTGTTGAAAGCTGTTGAATGTTGAAGGCTGTTGAACGTTGTTGAAACCTGTTGAACCGTGTAAACCCCCTTTCAACACCTTTCAACACGGCCTTTCAACAGCGTTCAACAACGTTCAACAGGTTTTCAGAAATAGGAACATGTTCCTATTTTTGAAACTTGTTGAAAGCTGTNCAGGTCTTTCAACAGCTTTCAACAAGTTTCAAAAATAGGAACATGTTCCTATTTCTGAAAACCTGTTGAACGCTGTTGAAAGGCCGTGTTGAATGGTGTTGAAAGGGGGTTTACACGGTTCAACAGGTTTCAACAACGTTCAACAGCTTTCAACATTCAACAGCTTTCAACAGATGTTGAACCGTGTAAACCCCCCCCCCCCCCTTTAGAATGGGCAGGTAGGCCTGCTGACCAGAGGGGAAAACTCACCACAGCAATCTCCCCTCGTTGTTACGGTCATTTTCCTGACCTGATAAGCTCTTCCCAAATCCACTCGCCACCATTCCCGTTCTCCCAGTGGCTTGTCAGCCGAACAGAAACAGCTTCCATCGGAGAAGGTTGAACTCGGAAATCCATCATTACCGTTCGGTGCAAGGTATTTGGCAGTCTGGCCGCTTGATGACTCGGCGTTCTTCTGCAGGGCGAGGTTCTCTGAAGAGACAACATGCGTTTCACCCTCTGGATTCCACTACACGGTTTCCGCATACACAGTGTCTATTCCTTCTTGCAATTTGTGTGGTTACTGGCTGACTGAGATATATGAAAGTGGACAAAAGCATAGGCCTACTGCGAGTAAGTGCCGGGTGTTTGTTGAAGAACGGGTCCGGCCGGGGATCAAACTGACATTCGAGAGATGGCCAACAGTTTGTTGACTACTGCTCAAATGGTTTGCTTGACGATGTGGTGGTTTGTTCAGCGCTTGGAATGACTTACCCAATGTATTCTGGTCGTATACTTCGATCTCGCAGAAGACAAGTGGTTCAAACTGCGCCGGCTGCCTTATGATCACCACATATCTCGCCATGCACCGTGTGGTCGGACATCGGTACGCCTTGATTTCGTTTGCGTTCAGAAAGTTTTTTTGGTGCCCTATCATGGTGAAGTTGCTTTTCCATATATTGCTCGGGTCGAATTTCTCGGTCAGCATGATCTTCATCTCTTTGCCATAGTAGTCTAAAAATGATTATAACATTTTCGTCCACTAAAAGTAGTCTTGGGAATGAATATGTTACATTTCGTAAATAGGACAAAGTTGATTTTTGAAAATTTTGTCGTTTTTCCTCAAAAATGAACTTTCGTCAGCCTCAACACGGGATGTCTCATGCTGTCTTCAAAAGTTGAGATCAAGTTAAAAATATTGATAATAAAACTGATGAGGAAGTTGCTATATGGTATTTATACCCACATCTGTCGTAATTGTTGACCAGTAGGACGACACGGACATTATAGACGGCTTGAAGATCCACCGACCAGAAGGCTTCTGGCACTTTCGCTGACTGGAAGCATGATTTCGTGTTAAGAAGCCTGGCTGTGCGGTCACCATCCACTGCTTTCGTGTGCTCAAATCCGGCCGTATGCTTGCCAGTGGATGTTTTAGTCGGCTTTTTGTACGCCAAGTTGTCTGGATGGACAGCAAAACGAAGCATTTTTAGTTGCATCGAAAAAATCTGGCATGGCCGGGTCTCAAAAACCGCGACGACGTTTCAATTGCACCACCAGCGGGTCATGAAATTCTACAGCGGGTGAGCCATGGGGTAGCTGGCCATCGTGCAGAGGTTGGTCTTCTGTTGACAGTTTGTTTGTCCACCGACAAAGAATGGGGTGTCTGGTCGCCAATCCCTGCTTGGCGGCGAACTACTCCCTTGTTCACCCTAGGCCTGTACCTCCAATAAGACTGCGTTCGTAGCCAACGAAATTGGGGCTAAGTTTGAGAAGGGCAGAATTTAGGACTTTGGATGGCGAAAGGGCTAAACTTGTGACAGACTAACCTGGCCGCAGAACCGCGAAGTCATGGCTATCCAATAGAAAAAGGAACACGGCTAAGAATAAGATTTTCCATATTCCACGCATGGCGAGCTCGAATATGATCTCAAAACCAGACAGACGTATTGTCACTTTTATGCCAAATTGAACGTAATTAGAATCCAGTCAGGTTGGCTAACGTGTAGCTTGCAAATCATACGGATTTTTACTGTTTATATCAACCGACCCAAACAGCAGAAGACAATGTGAGATTATAACTAGTTCTCATAAAGTACCCCGAGTGTGCTGATCCATCAATTGTTCAGTTTTGGAAGCTCTGATAGCGAGTAATCTGTTATTAAGTATTTCAATTCATTTCGTTGGAAATACAGTAAGACACACACTGGGTGACCTCCCACAAAACTCCCTCCGGCCCGTGCTAAGAATATTGATCCACAGAGCTGACCATTTCACCATAGATGGCGAAATTGACATGTCCACGACACATTTTTGGTTCACGGTGTGACAGGAATCCAAGTCTCCCAGGAATCTAACCCTGGTGCCATAGAATGTCCTGTACTCGATATGAGGCGTCTCCTGACCCAAAAGATTCTGACAGAATGAGGGTGAGCTACAAAGGCGGACACTAACAGGCAGGAACTTCTGTCACAGGATGTCCCCTGTACAAAAGAAGCGGACATTTGGTATCGGGAACATTCGATTCTCGCTCCTATTTTTGATAACACCCGATTTATTGTTCAACGAGNGGGGGGGGGGGAGGGAGGCTACTACGCGTTTTAGTTGGGGTGGGGCGGGGTTTAAACCTGGAAGAGAAAAACAACTTTATTCCATTCTTGTTATAATTTCCACTGTCTTTCTTTTCGTTTATCTATACGCAGACTACTTCAATTCCAGCCATTCCTTTCCTGATATAGATTCCATGTTTATTGTTTTTCCGAACGAAAATGTCATTTGGTTTGCTGAATTCTCGACAGACAGCCTGCACTGTCGGTATTGAGACTGCCAGAGTGGCGCAGTGCAAACATCGACCCTTTCACAACTGAGGTTACGAGTTCGATTCCTGGTCGGGCCGATTCTTCATAAGAAAGAGGCGGCGCAAGTTTTTTGCGGGCACTCCAATTTCCTGCATTAATTCGCCCAATATTGTGCAGAGCTAAGTCGGATTTGGCGCGGCTCTCAATTCAACATATCACTTAGGCCTAATGATTGAACAAACTAAGAGCCTAAAAGCCTACCCACATGGTCTTTGGAGATAAAATGAAAGAACGGTGGACAAAGGTTGCTTGTTCTCTTTGGCTGGATATCGGGGTCTCTCGTTTTGCTAGACGACTAGGCCTATGTCACTAACCTTATCTCTCGGATTTTATTCGTGTTTTTAAAAAAGGATATAGACCCACTAAGTGATGACGGAGTTCAGAAAGCATAACAGCAGCCACCAATTGATTAAAAAAAAACGTATGAGATATGAGATTGCCCTATCAAACCCTGCAGACCGAGGCCTACTAGCCTATATGGTGACACATCAGATAATGTAGGCCATGTTGCTAGGCCTATATTCCCGGCCTATATTATATCTGTAGGCCTATACAATTGAAAAGCTTTAACGCCTATAACCGAAGTAAAAAAATGCAGACAGATCACAGCTTGAAATCCCTCAAAAGATCCCTGTGTGTTAGCTCAAATCCCTCAAGATCCGTGTGTTTGCTGTAAAATCCTGCGATTTGCGCTCCTCTTGATCGTTGTATAGATAACCGGAGCCTCCACAACCATCCACGATGCCGCCGGCGTTGTGATCTCACCAAGCGGTCAAAGAGATGACTAAGGAGGCCCCGGGTTCGACCCACCAACCCCATAGCGCTCTCAAGGAGCGACGGCGGGGCCGCGATGGCGGGCTTCACCGGGGGCCAGGTTTTTGGAGAGAGTAACTAGGATCTAAAGATCCCAGTTAAACGAAGTAAGCGTTGTGAATCCATGGTGAGGCGAAGTAAGCGGTTTCTCCCAGTGCCCATCGTGACAGCCGGGTGAAAACCTACCGCCACGTCTTGATGAGTTAGGATTGAGAAACAGTCGGCTCAATGGTGGTTTATATAGCCTGACGATTGATCACTATTGTGCAAGAAACGCCGACACAGCAAGAAAAATATCCTGAATAAGCATTTTACGGGGCACAAAGACCCATGCCTAAAATTGATATTGCTGATTAGGCAGAGTTAAAAATAAGTCTATCAAAAGGTATTGATGAATACATGTACCGGTATTTTGCTATAGTCACTTGTGTTGCGAAACACTGCCTAGGTTTCAAATCTCGCGTCCAGCCAACTTTCGCGCGCCAGACTAGTTAAAATCTTTGCCGCTCCACTCCACGGTAGACTGGTTCCCGGTCCCAACATTGCTGACGGAGTGCATGGACAACACACACACGGCCGCTGTCATCTTTCCAGCTTTCCTACAAAATAATCGTTTTTTCTTGGAAAAGTGGAACTTCTTGTCATAGTTTTGGAATTCATGAAGTCATTATAGTGCTTGTGTTAGCAATTACGAACGATGATGGATGAAAATCGTTGAGGCCTAGATACGATGCCAAATCATGAAATGATAATAGGCCCTATTAGTATTAGCATTGCCAGTGCATCTGCATGCAGGTAGTTGACGTGCATCATCATCACATGCATAGGCAGGTGACGTGCATCATCACATGACACATGCACTGGCATGTCATGAGCATGAGATGATGTGATTGACATTCGACATCCAACCATGGATCATGGACAACTCAGGTGAACAGTGAATGAAGTCTGGGCTGCTTGATTGATCATTGACTGGTATGATGATATTGAAATGAATCTTCGATGAATGGAATGCCAAATGAGTGGCTTTGATGTGGTGACTCAAAATTGAAGTTGAACTTTTATGGTTGAATTCAGAATTGAACTGAAGCAAGGGAGATTCCGGCCGTTTGACTCTCTGGTCTTGCTTGGATCTATATTGTGCTGTCTTTCACCTGTAAAGTGCTGTGAATTTGGTCACTTGTGGAATGTCTCACTGCCGTGAAGCCAGAGTTGCTATCTTAAGACTAGGCTGCAGTCTTGCAGTGTGTATACTTGCCATTCATCTCCTCCTTGGTGGAGTGTCAGCAGACAGCCATAGTGGTTATTCCATGAAGAATGATGTTAGCATCAATGAGAAACCATACTGCTCATTTTTCAACAATCGAGCTCCCACACCACAGCCATTACTGAAGAACTGTTCAATGTTCAAGGAGAATAGCTGCTGCCTCCAACAAGAGATAGACGCTACCTTTGGTAAAGTGAAGCCGCTCAAGGGCTCATCTCGGGAATGTCAGATACACATGAACTATCTGATGTGCTACATTTGTGCACCCACACAACACATGTTCTATTCTCGTGAAAGATTGACCGTATGTGAAGATTTCTGTGATGCGCTGTATGATGCCTGCAAGTCAGCCATCTTGAAGGGAAGCTTGATCAGTCATCTGTATCAAAATGGACGCTCATTTTGCCTCAGTCGAAGTTTTGAAGTTGCCCCAAGATCAGCTGTGCGATGCTTCAGATATCACAGTGGTGATGAGGATAAAAATTCCTCCAAAAACGTTCAGTTTGACATTTTCATGATTTTGTCATGCTTAATCATGTCGTTCTTCGTAATCAACGGTCAATCTGAAGGACTTCCTGCTCATTCTAAAATTACAAAGAAAAAAGGGGCAAGCAAGGCTGGAGGAAGACATAAACATTTTGGTGGAGTTGCTGCTATCAGTTCTGGAGTCATTGATGCCATATTTACACAAAAACTACCAAAAATGTTTACAGCAATAATTTTGTGCTCCGCTGCCATTGTTCTCTTCCAAACTGAGAGTGTTCACAGTGTCAGACCATCAGACGTAGACAGATGGACAAAACTTCTATCTGAAGATTTCTCAAGATTTGCTGATGAAGGTCTCCAGTTCGATGCCATTCAAAAGGCATATTTTGATGCCAGTTATCACATGAAAGANTTATACTTGAGTCTTTTAAGGAAGTTTTTATGGTGTTCTGAAGTGTACATCTGGATATTTTTAGTCTGTGCAGAGGTAGGTTATAACATTTATGTGTTGGAAAATATTTCCTCATTACATGTTGGTGCAATGTTTGTACAGCGTATTTCCTGTAATTGCATTCTCAGAACCTCAAACCACAACGATTGGTATTGCATACAGATATAAGATTATGAGCAATATTTAGCACATTCCGCCGAGATGACCCTTGTTGTCTTTTGGTTGGTGGGTTTTACAGCTATACATGTAAATCGTCCAGATCTTATTATGAATACAGCTACCGGTATATTGTGAAGTATCTTGTTCTGTTTTATATATAAATAAAGTCTACAAAAAGTTTACATTTACAACTGTGTTCTCTTTCTTTCTTAGGTGGCAGTATTTTGGTTCCACACATGGCGTCCATCGTCAGTTCCCTGGTAGAGAATGGCAGACTAATTTCATTGGGTTTCGGGAGGATTTTGATCCACGTATGAGACCATGGTATATTGCTGCCACATCAGGACCAAAGGACATTGTGATTATCTTGGATGGGAGCTCGTCAATGGAAGAAAATGAAGGGTACACATCAACCCCCTGTTATACATGGCTTCCCCATAAGTTATTTCATGCAAAAGTTTAAGTAAAGCGTAACCTCCCTTAGCAGACTTTATGAGTTCCAAACTTCAGTCCAAATTGGTCTTCAAATTTTGTAATCAGGACAGCTCGCACTAGGAGAGAATATACCTGTCTGATGTGTCCTTCATACATGTAAGAGAGGTTCCTTTATTGAGTATATGAGAAATTTGACCAGGCATAAATCTATTCTTACTAATTTCTAGCCTCATTAAGATGCAGAGGGTTGCCAGTACCCTGATAAACACTATGTCACAACAGGACTATCTCAACGTCATCGTGTCAAGGTCAACATACTACGACAACCAGGGGAAGAGAATGGATCATGAGGCAAAGTCGTTGGCATGTCGGAGTGATCGTCTGCTACGTGGAACCGTCAATCTGCGGAAAAGCATTCTGAAAAATATTCAGAATCTTCAACTTGCAGGCGGGTCTGACCATAGGTAACCATTTACTCCCATAAACTTGACAAATTGACACTGAATCTCAGCTTAATACCGGTATTGTCTTTGGATCTAATAATGCCTTGTTTGGCCTTCCATTCGCTTTCACATCAGCAATGTATTTGATCTTTAATTGAACTTTTTGAAGGAGAGGGACTGATGTTCTGACTTCTGAGATAGATCTTGTTGGTTCGTGCATTTTCTGTTTCTCATCCACAGGGGTGCGTTCACCAAGGCATTCAAGCTTTTGGATGGACCATCCAAGACAGGTTGTCAGAGTATTATCATCTTTATCACGGATGCTGATAGGAGGGATAAACAACAGAGATGTGATGCTGGTTAGTTGACACCAAAGATTTATCTCTTCTCTGCTCAATTTATTGTTGCATATTCTTTCAATTTTAGACCAATGACCAGTATTTTCTCTGGATGCGAATTTTATGTCCGGGCTCAGAATTTCGTTCCATGCTTTCTCAATTCTAGGCCATTACCGTTATGATTCTGAAAGCAGACGGAGGTTTATCCCTGGCGACACCTGTTTTTATGACTACCGTGACCTCATTAAACACGTTGATGGCCTTCAGGAAGGAAGAGACGAACAAGTCGCGATCTTCTCATTCGTAACAAAGAAAGAAAATGTCCGCTTGCCCCAGAAATTATCCTGTCGCAATCGCGGCATGTCAGTGAAAATCATCGATGACGAGGCCATCTTTAAACAGATGTCACCGTACTTTGACCATGTGACCAAACAATCGGGAGCAAGGGAAGTTGTGTGGACGTCACCGTACATAGATAACAGCGGCCTTGGATTGACACTCACAGCTGCAATACCTGTCTACAGTAACAAGACTGGAGAGTGAGTATGCAAAGCACCATGCCTTTTGTGATGAATTGAGTAGGCTACTCTCTCAATTTAGTCAATTTAGAACAGAATTTGCCTCTCCTGACAATGGCTGGTATTCATAAAAGTTAGCAATTGCTTTTACTTAAGATTTGCACAGCGAGGTCTAATGTAAATGTACTGCAAAACTGAAGGAAAAGCATTTGCTGGCTTTTATGAATATCAGCCATTGTCCTTAATAGAGTGGTACTTAGGGATCTTAATTCATATTCTTGCAGGCATCTAGGTGTGGTTGGTCTTGATGCCACTCTGACTAGCATCGAGCGGTTATTGCAGTATGAACGTTGGGGTACAGCATATGCATTCCTGATTGACGAGGAAGCAACAGCCATTGTCCATCCCTTTGTCAAGCCGTCTGCTCAGGTGAGGAATAGCTAGTTGCAACCTGATCCTTTGTTTCTCCAGGGCTTTCTCATCAGATAGACTGTGGATGGGCAGTTTATTAAAGTATGTGTTGCATGGTTTCAGCTACTGGAAGATGCAATTTATAGTAACATCTTCACCTTGGAGACACACGGCGGTAAACCAGCTGAATTCTACCAGGTCGTCAAACAAATTCTTCAAGACAAGACAGGGGAATACACCATCGAGAAAGATGCACAACGAGCCGTATCGTTTGAGAATGCCCTCTACTGGCGACCGGCAAAATACACCAAGTATCTGTTCACACATATTTCAGGTGAGTCCTTGATAGAGGCCGTATTTCAGTGGAATGTACTTTATCAAAAACATTCACATTATAAAAATTTGACCTTTCCTCTTTATCTATTTAAGGCTCTGGATTTTATCTTGTCTTCAATCTCGGAGAAGGTGATGATGTCGTTCGCTACCCACGGTCGCCAAACTCCAATGGCATTACATACTTTCATGACCTCAGTGGTTATCTGCAGCTGCAGGCAAACGGGAAACTTGACTCGGATCTTAACGTTGTGAAGGACGGAAAGAAATATCAAGGTGAGGCCAGGGTTTTTATTGCTTACTTCTCAGATTTTCTCACCTTTTTTGAAGGGGAAGGATAAATAGAATTTGACAATATTTTCTTATTCATAAGTTCAGGACTAACTGAAAAGCAAAACGCCAGTATATGGGTTATTATTTCCATTTTGCAGGTGTTCCCATCACCATGGAGGCCTCTGTGGTCCAGCTGGCTCCCAGAAGTTTCTGCCATCCCAATGCTTACCTGAGATCAAATCAACCATCTTTGCTTGATATCCATGAAAACATCAATAAACCCTCTTCCTCATCCGCACAATGTCCGAATGGAATGTTCCAGGCTGGCGTTCGGTATGGCAATAGTTTTCTATCCTTTTTAGTGTCATTCTCATGAACATTGCTAAATCCGTACAGAACGTTTTTAGATTGTTCAATTCATTCTTCAGGGCTGACATCCATTTGACATCTAAACCTGAAGAGGAATGGAAGACACGCGATTCCAGTGTCCAGGATGAATTGGTCTGGACTTATATTGGAACATCGTCTGGTGTGCTCCGAATCTTTCCTGGCACAAAGTTGAAAAAGACGTATGACACAGTCAGGTACAAGATTCTAATCTGTTCTTCACTCTTCTTGAGACTTGACGTGACTGGCCATTTTCTGTTGGGTTCTAAGAAACTGATTTCTTAGTTTCCAGCTATTCTCATTTTTGCTGCCAATAAAGTGGGAGCGATTTATAAGTCCACGTGAGGGCAGCTTCATGTTTACGACCCTCCATGCCCTACACTTTAACAGTTGCTCCACTCACCTCGTATCCTTTGTTACAGACGTCCGTGGTACAATATCGCCCTCATCAATCGGGGAAAGCTCGCCGTATCTAAAGTGTACTTAGATGCATCTGAAATTGGCAAGGTGGTTACGTTCTCTAAGAATATCCACAAGGGCCCTAACATAAATCCTGATCCATCAACTTGTGCAGGTACTCTTTGTTACTCTTTGTTTTGGTAATATCTTGTAATATTCCCATTTTACAGATTCTCCAACAGTGCATGTGAATTCTGACGGGAATCACTTGAAATCAAAAATAATGTGAAAGAAAGTACCCAGTCTGAAGTCAATTTCCAGAATCTTAGCAAATTTTCGACCCCAACCTGGGTCTTCCTCAGGCTGGCACTTTCAAGTCGAGCTACCAGAAGACATGAAAACATTGATATACCGTGTCCATGTTTCAGCCATGCCATTTGGTGAGGGATGCTATTGCAAACACAACGGCGACTGCAAGTCGAAGTTCTGTTACCGTGCTGTCTGTGCCTCGGATCAGATTCAGGGTGTCATGGCACTTGATATATTCTACAAAAAGTTCTATGAGAAAGTCACCAGTCATCTTAAAGACAATGAGAAAAGACCTGTCTGTGAGGCAGTTTATTCTTGCCGATTTGGGGATCAGTGTCAGACAAGGTAATGGTCTTTTTTTAACTCAATACAGTGGACACCAGTTGTGGACACCTCTGAAAGGAGGGCAACCCCCAAAAGTTCACTTCTGAATTGGCTCTTTCTCTTCATTTTGTCGTCTATAATCAAGACAACTCTTAATTATGGACAGCTTTGTCATTCCAAAGGATGCGCCACGTAACTATCTCTCACTATCTCTTCACTATCTCTTCCAGATGTTACATTGTCAATGGAGCTGGTAACCTCGTCCTTGATCATGCATTCCTTTACACTGCAGACAAAGATCGTCGCTTGTACGAGGACGTTTCTTTGGCTAGTAAACATGGTTATGTATTCCATGTGCTGCTTAACGCTGGCATCTACAGGTCATACACAAGGACGGATTACCAAGGAGTGTGTTCACTGTCAGAAAATAATGATGATGAGGAAAATGATGATCAGGTATAGAGGACGTGCAGCACTGATTATGACGTCACCGCGACGTCGAGATGCCGCCATTTTGGACGGCACGTCCAACGCATTCGTAGCGTCAGATGCCGTCCAAAATGGCTGACGTGCGAATTATGACGTCAATGATGACGTCACGTGCACATGGTCTATAGCCACAAACATTGTTGGGTTGTCTGGGCGGTGGAGTGGAAATATCCATACCTGCCACCAGTGCGGTTGCATGTTCGATCCCCGGTTGTTCCTGTAGAGGAGAAGGCGATGTTTCTCCTTTGGCAGTGCACATTTCCTCCAGGGGTACTTTAGAAACATACTGACTTGAAGTCATACACGCTAATGTGGCCCCTCATTTCTTTCAGAATTGGATCTCACCGATCGACACCTCTACCCCATCTGTCTATAACAAGACCGGTCCAATCCCACCGTTCCAAAATAAATACGGCTGTGTCAAACACGTCATGTATTACCAGGTCAACTATTCGGCTCTCAATGCTGCTGGCAGCATGATACATGGGAGTCTAATGGCTGACCCATGTGCACTGGGCGAGTATTATTTCATGGAGATTCCAGGGACCAACTTGTTCTTGCTAATACTCAATAACTACGTGGAGAGGAAGAGATTTTATAACTTCAACTGCCACATTGAAAACAGGTTGGTATCGCCATACTTGGTAACTTTACGATGTTCCCATAGATCTTATGCTTGTTATTTTGTACTGAAGCCCTGATTGGTAGGGATGTTCCCTGGAACATTGAGACTGAACATTTGTCAGTCATCCTTTTGGTACATTCACCCAATTGAGCACATGGTCCATGGACTATGTCGTCATTCATAAAATGAAAGGCTTATGGTGGTCAATTTCAGGGCACTAAAACCCGGCACTTACCCAGCTAAGAACAACCTGTGCATCACAGATGAAACCAACATCTTCAAGAACATCACGACAAGAACATGCCCCACCCGAAGAACCACTGTGGATATTTGTGAAGTGTCGGCAGCCAATCAAAACACACTTTACTTATCTGTACTCAATTTTGTTGGTCTTACCTTAATCGTTCAATTTGTCAAGGTTTTCCCAAGTACGTAGGTCCACCATGAAAATCATCCTCATTTCAAGCTGTTGATCTGCTCAAGATGTTCTCTGCTGTCCCATTAACTGGAGCAGAGTACACGTAGATGTGTCTGTCCCAAAAGAAGTGACTGCTAAGAAAGACTACTCTACATGTGTTTGCCAAATTTATGCTGTGGATTGTTGGTCAGATTGACTTTGACTGTGTGTCTTTACATTTGCTTTTATTTTCTTCATTGACATCAACTGATAATCATGATCAAAATTGGACAGACTTGTTGACTTTGAAATGAAAGGTGAGGTACTTAATGATTTGTGGACTGTGTTCTCAAGAATTTTATTGTATTATTGGTAGAAATTCACAAAACTGGTCACATTCCACATTTCAGAAGATTATTTTATGTGCCATAATCTATGAAAATGAAAGTCTTAATTGGCTGGTATAGGCGTTATTTTGTATTAAATGTCACATGTACTTGTTGTGTTGGGAGTTCTTGAAGTTCACAGTCTTTGACACTTGCATTAATTTGTGACTCCTGATCCTGATTCAAAGTGGATAATCCAAACTACATGTTAGAATGTTTTAGATATTGTAATTTCTATGTGATATTGTGAATAGATTGTTTCAGTGTGTTGTAATTATTGAATGAAATGTGGTGTGCAATCATGTCTGTATTGGTGCAGTTCGTTACAGCCTGGGTTGTGATGTATAGACTGTGTAGATATTGATACAGATTTGGAATTCAATTTTTTTTCAGAAATACCGTACTGAACCCTATTTCTAGAGTTTGGATTGGCTAGACATTTTTTTGCATAATATATTACTCAAGAAGGCTTTTGCCTGAAATGTTGTTGACTCAGTGCAGTTTCTTAATATTCATCAATAGATTAGGTTTTGTTTTCAACGTGTCACAACTGCCAGGCTATTATGTTTTCAAAAATTTTCCCCCAAATAAAGTTAAGTTTCATGGAAATTGTTGTTTACTTTTCTTTATTGAACAAGCTACTTCTTAGAACGTATTCTTGAGAGAGTGGAGTAACAATGAGAAGTACCTGGTATTTGGCGCCTCTCCACGTAGACTTTTCTCTTGCAAGTCGGCTCTCTGTAGATAACTTGGCCGTAGAAAACTGTTGGTAGGTGTTTGTGTCCTTGGTCTTGCTCGTAGCTGATGTTGTTACAGGAAACCTGCGTTCTCAAGGAGGGTCGTCTCCCTCTCCATCACATGTGTAAAGAACTTAGAAGGGTCAACGAATACTCATTCCCCAAACCAGACGTGATGGATGGAGCACAGAACCAAGACCTCACGAGGGTCAGTGAAGATTTTACTCTTTATTTCGGAGAAGACATGAACATGGAAATACATTGTATAATGTATTTCTGAGACCTTTTCATACTTCACACTAAAGTCTCCACAACTGACTGAATTTCTAACTTTCAAGACAACAAAGTACACACCGGTACTGTAGGACCGGTATTTTTAGCGTCCATTTAAGTTAGCGATAGGCTTGACTCTGAGATTACGCGTCCATTTAACCTCGCGATTGGGTGATCAATGCAAACTGCTTCCTAGAAAAGACCAATTCTGATCTCAGTTTCTAATGCCCTGGTAATAATTTCCTATTTGACCTACTGCCCCAAGGAGACCTTGGGTGATGTATCATCGTTTTTGTTTTATTTAGGACCTAGTCAATTGTTCCCTGCAGGTGGCTGGTTTACATTTCTTTCATGAACCAGGATCTGTTATGACTTGTTGGATAAAATTAGCGTCCTTTTAATTACGCGAATGACAAGCCAGACGCAAAAGTCACGAAAATAAATGGCACGCGAACAATTAGGGTTGTACAGTAGGGCTATCACAATCAGGGTTTATGCTCTCACCTGAGCACGAAATTTAGGACCTTTTTAAAGACTTTTAATGACCGAGTTGATATAAATTTAGGACCTGTTTCAGGTATTTCTGGGGGAGCATGAAGGGTGACAAACGCAATTTTACATACTGAGCAGCCAGGATTTTTGGCAGAGAGGGGATCAGGGTTGCCGAAGGCAGTTGTTACAGACGGGTGACGAAGGTCCCTGCATCAAGGGGGTCTGGGGGTTCTCCCCCAGAAAATTTTGAAATCTAGAATGCTGTAGACGCTATTTCCTGGCATCTCAGTAATATCGTTTAATGATTTTTATGACCAGACTGTTTCTAAGATTAAAGACTTTTTATGACCATCCAGCAAAATGGGCAAAATTTAAAGACTTTCAATGGCCATTAAATCAAAATCTCAAATTTAAGGACTTTTAAAGACTTTTAAAGACCCGCATAAACCCTGCACAATGCTGTTTCTGATACGTTAGTTTGAGTACTTGTACATGTAATTCAGGGTCGATTCAGCAACAGAAATATCCTTTCCTGGTTTCTGATGATTCCGCCCTCCGCTGCAACAGCATGCCGTCATCAGTGATAGCGTTTGCCTAAGATATTCCTCCCAAAACTATATGGCACATTGTAGGCTGTACTGGAGTACTTTCCCCATGCTCCGAATGGAACGACAACTGCCGTGCTATTGTCCTCCGAACCGAACTGTAAAGCCTGGTCTGTGATCAGATTTGCTGCCTCTTGAGGATCTGTACACGTGCTGATGATGTCCACGATTTCTTGATCATTCATCACAAATGATATGCCATCCGTCAATAAAACTACAAAGGCATCCCTCCCATGCTTTATCTGGAAAAGTAAAAGTGTATGGAGGCATTACCTTCGAATATCAATCACTTTTGCTCCAAACCACTACTCGGACATAAAATTAACCAACCAGACATTTTTGACATGTCATAGCCCTCTTATTCAAAATGTCTGAAATATCACATGATGAATGGGTGCAACTGGGAGTTGAACCCTGTATCTCAGGAGTGACAAGCACTTATGTTTCCACATTACCCATCTCCATGCCTTGTGGTATCAACCCACCTCTACCCCTTTTAGATGAGGATCAGCAGTCACTCCAAATTTCTTAAGTTCCACATCTCCTATACTCCTAGTCATAGCTAAACGTCCATTCACAGATGAAGAGCCCAAACTATTATATGATATATGTCCTCCAGCTTTTACTATACGGTCTTTCTCCTCTTTCAGCTCAGGTTCATGATCAACAGTTAGTCTCTGAGCTTTCCCACCACGGCATAAAACTGCACGACTGTCTCCTACATGGCACACGGCCATTTCCACACTGTCTCTCAGGAGACAGACAGTAGCTGTTGTGCCTCCATTGAAGTCGGGGCGCTTCTTTTCTGAAAGAATACAGGAAGGAAAATCATGTCTTCACACTGCAGGTCAAAGCAATTCAAAACTACTGAGTCATCTCTGAGGTTCTAGGTTTGATTGCACACCTCACAAGTGATAAAGATGCTGACTCTCAGGTTTTCTCTGGGCATTCCATAATTCTTAGTTAAAGTGTTCCTTATAGATGCCTACACCGATAGCTCAAACTTGAAACTTACCTAGATTTCTGAAGTAAAGATGTCTGGAGAAGGCATTGTTCACATCAATGAAAGAATGCTTCAGGGCTTCTAATAGATCATTGTCTTTTCTCAACCAGAATGCTATGTGATCCTCGAGAAATTCACTGGCATAATCCGATGCCAGAGGTCCTCCGTGCCCATCAAATAAACCAAAATATAAGAGGTTGGGTCCAATTTCTGCAATCTTAACCCTATCTTCATTTGCATCGCGTCGACCAATTACACTTGCATATCCAATGTTTTTTAATGTGATCTGTGGAATTGGCTTTCCTAACTTTATACTCTGTTCAAGCTGAAGTGGAAGGTCGAGACGGTTATCCCATGCTCCTAGGGTATCAAAATTTGTCCCTCTAGAATGAGCGCCCTTGTTTTCTGGATCCGTTAGTGGTGTGGTGTAATTGCGTCTTCCTGCGAGGGATCCAGTTCCAGCTGTTGCTGTTGTTTTGACATAATGGCATCGTAGAAGTCTACCAAAAAAAGCAACTGAGTGACGGGTAGAGGGATACATTGCACGCATATGGCTTGATTGATTCTGAAAGAAGAAAATGTGCAGTTAAATTTTAAAGCAAAGGAAGTGATGCAATAATATGTATGCCAACCTTCCTCTCTGCCCACAGGTTCTTGTGGTTAGCTAGGGGACCGCCAGTCCTTACACACTTCACTGACAAGTTGTAGGCCTTTATGGCCTAGGCCTATTCAGTGCTCGAAAAGTCGCCGAAGGCGCCCCTCGCCAGTTGGCGACAAGGTTGAAAAGGTCACTCGCCACTCCGGCAGACATGGCCGACGAAGCTTCTTTTGGCGCCATTGGGGTTATGTCTGCATTTCTTGCGCCAAGGCCTTATTTTCAAAAGTGTGCTTTCACAAATGTCATTTGGCGAATTATATCTTCAAAAATTGTAAATTTTATTCGCCAAATGGCGTCCTGCCTTCGTAAACAACTCGCCAAGTGTAAATTCCTGGTCGCCAATGGCGAGTAAAATAGCTACTTTTCGAGCACTGCCTATTTATTGTCAGTAAAGTGTGTAAGGACCAGTGGTCCCTAGAGTGGATGACGGTGGCTGTGCTGTGTCTTCTTATCTTTGCCTGTTTTGTGTCGTCTTTGCCCAATTACCAAAATGTTACTTCATTGGAACCTCGACAAAACGTTCATACTTCAGTCAGTTTTCATTTTCTGTGGTTTGTCACTAGTTTATTTTGCACGCAACGCTGATTGATCAAGTATTTGATGACAAAATTTTGTAATGTTTACGAAAAACACAAAAATCAAAATGGTTTCATGACTATTCACTCCGAGATGAAAGTCCTTCATTGACCAATCAGAAACGTGTACGTTTCTGTGGGATTCTATTTGAGAAGCAGAAATTAAGTATACAATACAGAATGCAATATTTTAAAGAAATATTGAAAAATGAACTCAACTACCTTTATTTGATTTGCTAATAAATAAACAACGAAATATTTTGATGTGAAAATTGTGTATTACGTCATGAATTTGGGGTATCACTGATTTTCATGATTTCTCATTCTGATATGCAAATTAGATAAATCCAGCCGTTTATTCGCAGTCATGCAAAAATAGGCGATTCGTACTAAATTTATATACTTAAATTTTCTTGTATACAGTCTGCGTTGTTATTCAAAATATATTTTGTTGTAGTATACAATTTTTCATTTACTAATAATGATAAGATTCATTCAATTGTATTCAAAAACACCAGTTCCATGTTCTCTCCGCCGGTTTTCATTAAAGCGGCATCTGGAGGAGGTCAGTCGAACTAAACTAAAATATGCTCCAATCATTTTGTTCGAATACGTTGAGTGCGGAGTCAGAGCTGATCAAAACAAATATGGCTTCCAGAGACAGCATTTTCCATAATTTTGTCGTATTTATGCTGCAAATTTCGCTCTAAAAGTGTGCTATTGTGATGGAATTTTCTTGTTCAGAACGAACATGATGGAATTGAAATATGTATACCTGTTAATCGTGCTGTTGATCTCTTGTTTGGTCGTCCAGTATGGAAATGGGAAGGAAGAAAAGGCAAGCATCGCTCCAACTGCGGTCACACTAATTATACCGACCACAACCGTCCACAACAGACCACAAGCGTCCACAACCGACCACAAGCATTTATTACCGTCCACAAGCGTCCAAATGCAATTAGAGGGGATTAAAAATGTCCAATCCAACTACAAAACTCCCTCCCTCCCTTCGCCCTGCTCATCATCATAATGCATGTCATGATCATCCCCCTGTGACTGTCCCCTCTCAGTGTTCTCCGCATGGCCTTTTGTAGGGTGGCTCACCCTATCTTGGTATTTTACCACCCTACCTTAGAAGCAGCCACCCTACCTTGCAGCCCAATTTTGTAATGGTTTTCAGTCTAGGCCTACACTCTCCCTACCCTAGTACCCTTGCAGTGACCACCCTATCATATAGCGTGTTCGGAAAGCTTCCTCGGGGAAGCGGGAGAGCGTTTGGTAAGGTATTTGGCAGGCTGCCAAGGCTTCCTCGAGCCTGGCCGAAGTGAGCGACTCGCCGAGTCGCTCACTTGGGGAAACTCCCGGCATGNACCAGTGAAAACGAATATTACCATGATTAATGCAGCATGTTGTACATGTAGACCGACATCTCTCGCGGAAAGATTGTTGTCAGTAATACTGTTGTCAGTAAATAAACGACACTCCATGTTAGTAACTAGTCACCAACGCAACAGAATAAGTGTTCCGTTTGTAGGTGCTTTCTGCCCTCGTCAGTCTCCATGAAAAGGCTATCTCGCTCACTGTTGGTAAGGAACTCGCAATGTCTCACATTATTTTATTGTTCTTTTCAGAATCAAGCTCTAGTTGAACTGAGGTTGCAGTTACAGCAGTACCTTAACCTAGCAGTGGACCAAGTGTTACTACATGTAGCAAAGTGACAGAGAGCAGTGCTGAAAAATAGGTATGTCAGCAGCCTGTGTTAGTGTTATGATAGCTAGTGTTGTTAAACAAAAGTGCTATCTCTATTTGTCTTTGGAAATTCATCGTTTCACATAATGACACAACTTGTGACTTGACCGTTGATGTGATTGACTTTCTGGGGTCCTCATCCAGATGTCGTACCGTCTAGTTCTATAGATCTAGTAATTTAGTATTGTTTCTCCTTTTCAGAATCGAGCTCCAGTTCTACTGCTTTTGATATTGCAATTACAGCACTACCTAAACCTAGCAGTGGACCAAGTGTTACATGTAGCAAAGTGACAGAGAGCGGTGCTGAAAAATAGGTATGTCAGCAGCCTGTGTTAGTGTTATGATAGCTAGTGTTGTTAAACAAAAGTGCTATCTCTATGTCTTTGGAAATTCATCGTTTCACATGACACAACTTGTGACTTGACCGTTGATGTGATTGACTTTCTGGGGTCCTCATCCAGATGTCTTAGCATCTAGTTCTATAGGTCTGGTATTGTTTCTCCTTTTCAGAATCGAGTTCCAGTTCTACTGCTTTTGATATTGCAATTACAGCAGTACCTAAACCTAGCAGTGGACCAAGCGTCAGTACATGTAGCAAAGTGACAGAGAGCGGTGCTGAAAAATTAGGTATGATGATCATTAAGATGATGAGGCCAGCCAATATTCTAATAGTCAAGCGGCATAGTCAAAAAATATTTCACTTTTTGAAGAAATTGTGAAACTTTGCATGCTGGTAGAGGACCCCCTAAGGATCATTTTTCGATTAGGACCCAACTCTGAAACGCCCCCTGGTGACAGCCATCTTGAATTTCAATATGGCCGCCACTCAAAATTTATAAATCCCTATAACCCAAAAACTAAGACAGGTAGAAACGATCTGTTTGTGGCTAACCCCCCATTTGTAGGGTCAAGGAATCTCATAAAACCGATTTGACTTCCGGTTGACGTCCGCCATCTTGGATTTCAAGATGGCCGACACCGAAAACCAAGAATTCTTCATATCTTAGGCAGTAAACCAGATATGGACAAAATTCAAAAGGTTTTCCCCATATGTTAGGGTCTAGGGACAATATCAATTTGTTTTCGAATGCCTGTTTACTGTCAGCCATCTTGGAATCCAAGATGGCCGCCTCTATGGAGGTATCATTGCCCATAACTTGCTTGCTAAGACAGATACAAATGTTCTGTTTGCGGCAAGTCCGCCATGTTCAAGGTCAAGGAATCACAAAAAAGTGACAAAACTCTTACTGATGGTCGCCATCTTTGATTTCAAGATGGCCGCCATCCGCCATCTTGGATTTCTAGATGTCGACCATTCTTATGAATAAAACCAAGTGAGTTTACAGCAGACAACCTGAAATTTTCAGCTTGTCCTGTCCCAATGGAGTCCTTGTGCAAAATGGCCAACTTAGATTTGATAGCACTGTCCATAACAGGCACAGGGAGATGCGTACTTAAGATTTCTTTTGTAGCATTTGCAGTTCCCTCTACACGCATTCTGGCACTTGCAGCTTATGAGTTCTGAACACAATTTGGAAGCCTCTGGCAATTTAGTCCAGACAGAATGGTCCACTTCTTATCAAGTTCTTCCCATCCCCATTCACCTGGAGATGGAACATCTGGTTCAGAGATGCCTGTCCCCAGATATGGCCTGCTTGAAAACGGCTCTTTTAGCATGTTCAAGGAGAGCCGCTTGACTTGGGGGAATATTTTCCATGTCCCTTGACTTTCATCATTCACACTCTGAAGTTCACAAGTGTGGTCGTACAAAATTAGCACAAATCTCTCAAGAACAGCCAGATCATCATCTGTTAATTCACTGGGTTGTAGAGACAACCTCTGAAACACCTCCGTATCATCTAGGAACGCTTCCCAAGTCTGCCATGCAGACTTTTTTCCATGACTGGCGAAAAAGGACACAGTATCACAACAGTAAATGCGTGGAAATAATATGACATGGCCTGTGATTTTTCTGGCCCCTGATTAGCAACAATTTGCTGAATTGGTATGTATCTGAATTTCTGGCCGGTCCCGAAAGCAATCCATAGCTCTTAAAGTCCTATGGTAAGAAAATGTGAGATGGCATACATACCAATTCCAATTCAGCAAATCGTTCCAACCTGGGGCGAGAAAAATTTCAGAGGTTGTCTCTACAACCCAGTGAATAATGATCTGGCTGTTCTTGAGAGATATGTGCTACTTTTGTACGACCGCACTTGTGAACTTCAGAGTGTGAATGATGAAAGTCAAGGGACATGGAAAATATTCCCCCAAGTCAAGTTGCTCTCCTTGAACGTGCTAAAAGAGCATTGGTCTCTGGACCAGATGTTCCATCCCCAGGTGAATGGGGATGGGAGAACTTGATAAGAAGTGGACCATTCTGTCTGGACTAAATTGCCAGAGGCCTCCAAATTGTGTTCAGAACTCATAAGCTGCAAGTGCCAGAAAGCCTGTAGAGGGAACTGCAAATGCTACAAAAGAAATCTTAAGGGCAAGCCAACGTTGTGAATTTTTTGAGCATTGGAAATAAAACATGTCAAAATACTATAAAAGTACAAGTTGTATGACGAAAATGAAGGCACCTGCGGGGTCTATCAGTCGAAAGGATTTGAATGAGTCGTGTCTTAGAATGCACTAATTAGCTAATAAGCTGAAACAAAAGACTAGTTGTCGGAACACGTTCCCAAGAAATGATACATTTTGAAGGTCAAACACCTTGCTTTTCAAATCATAAAGTTCGAGGTTTTTTCTAGTCCACCCCTTTTGGTAGCAATATTTTCGACAGATATAGAGTACTCCACAAGTGAATTTCATGAAGGGTGCCAATTAATCCAAAACAGGGCGGCCATATTGGATCTGGATTTTACTTCCTGGTTCTCTTCTAAATGTACTGAGCTTGGATTCCAAGATGGCTGACAGTAAACAGGCATTCGAAAACGAATTGGTATTTTGTCCCTAGACCCTGACATATGGGGAAAACCTTTTGAATTTTGTCCATATCTGGTTTACTGCCTAAGATATGAAGAATTCCTGGTTTTCGGTGTCGGCCATCTTGAAATCCAAGATGGCGGACGTCAACCGGAAGTCAAATCGGTTTTATGAGATTCCTTGACCCTACAAATGGGGGGTTAGCCACAAACAGATCGTTTCTACCTGTCTTAGTTTTTGAGTTATAGGGATTTATAGATTCTGAGTGGCGGCCATATTGAAATTCAAGATGGCCGTCACCAGGGGGCGTTTCAGAGTTGGGTCCTAATCGAAAAATGGTCCTTTGGGGGTCCNAGGGCGGGTCCGGGCGTTTAGGGGCTAAAGGGTTAATTAATTTTTTACCCCCCCCCCCCCCCCGAACTTAGACATCTTCCCAATCTTCTTTATCCACTGGCAGCCATGAATAACCGCACCCAATTCAAGGGGGAGAGCTAATTCTTGGATGTCATTGCTTGAAAGATGGAGGTAGAACCTTAAAAGTACGGTACTGAGAAAGGCACCCAGAATAGAACAGAAAAGGCTTACAAAAAGAGCGGGAAAATGCAAACTTACATATCCCTTCAATGTCGGACCATACTGGGATTATCAATGGGAAACGGACAGAAATCTGCCATAAATGAAACATGATTCCCTATTCCACCACCTCGTGCAGTTTTCTGACAAGTGTGCCTTTTTTACCTACCCAGTGATTTTTACGTGCCTTTTTTACTGGTGCCTTTTTTACCAGTGCCTTTTTTACCGGTGCCTTTTTTACCAGTGCCTTTTTTACCAGTGCCTTTTTTACCGTGCCTTTTTTACCGGTGCCTTTTTTACCAGTGCCTTTTTTACCTGGATTCGGTATAAACACTGAAACACTGCTTATAATTTAATTTTCAGCAGAAGGAGAATGTTTTAACCGTACAAGAAGTGCATCTGTTTGTCTCAACTCTTGAGGGGAATCTCTTTGCTGTCAACAAACACTCTGGACAGACGAAATGGAAAATAAAGGAAAGCCCAGTTCTGAAAGTTCCTCTTGATAACCATATTCCTGCTGGGTAAGTGTTCCCTTAACTGACAACAACCTGCTGGTGTTACTTTTTCTTGTTCTACCTGGTCTGGTGTTGCTTTGATGTAAGCCGTTATGCAGATTTCATCCGCTTTTTATTTTGTCTTTAGGAGGTCATTTCTACCAGACCCTAAAGATGGCAGCCTGTATGCATTTGGTAACAGTTTTGAAGGGTTGAAGAAGTTGCCATTTACCATCCCAGAACTGGTCACTGCCTCTCCTTGTAGAAGTTCAGATGGCATCCTATATACAGGTAGGTAGTATAATGAACTTAGTACCCCCTCCAATATTGAATTGAATCATCTTCACACTATGCATGTATGTGGTGTTTTCAACATTTGTGGGAAAAGAACAGGTGTGTGGTATTGTGAAGACTGATAAAATCTGTTTTATCCTTAAGTGCTTCAATTTTATAGCGTGCGATTAAAATTATCTATTTATTGCCATTATGGTTATTTCAGGATACAAGAAAGATATCTGGTATGTTGTCAATCCAACCAATGGTGCCAAGTTACAGGAGATGACTATGGATGGGACGGATAAAGTGTGTCCCTCCTCAACGGATTCAGATCTTTACATCGGAAGAACGGAGTACACTATAGCCATGTTTGACAGCAAAACTAAAACAAAAAAGTAGGTCCTCTGTTGTCATGCCTATTGGTGATGTATAAGGGTTGGGAGTCGTGGGTGGTTTTGGTCATGGAACATTGCAAACAAAAAATTCTAAGCACTGTCATTGTGTGCCGAACTAATAAGTTCAGAATCTACTGTTTATTCGTCTGAGTCAGTTTTTAAAATGGTATGCTACTGTTGCAGTCAAGATCTTGAATAATGTTCAATGCAGCTGGCCACCTGTTTCACACACGAATCAATATAAACTCAATTATGATATCACTAGTGAGGCCTGGACTGATGATTCACTGTTTTGCTGTTATGGTGTCTTGCATCAGATCAGGCGACTGCAGTTATTTTTAGCCGTGTGGAGTCCCAGATGTTGACAAGGCATGAGTCATTGCTATAAATAGCAGCTGGGAAATCCCGTGCTCGTTTCTAATTCAGAATCAGTCATGCATATGACGAGCTGTACAAAGTATTGACATGTTTTATGGAGTTGAATTGTAGAGTACAAGGTTGCCTCATGCTGCCCCTTTTGCATTAGAGTGAATGTGGGATAAATTGGCTCTGGTCATTGGCTCCATGCCAGTGAAGTGATTCCTGTGGTTCACGTGCATTTATTTCATTGTGATATGTCCGACCTAATGAGATGTCTTTTCTGACTGGGGAAACTTGATCTCCAGAGCTAGCTCATTTTGTGCAATACTGAGCAATTTCTTAGAAACACTCCTCAGTTGAAAGACATTTGCCAACTGCATCAAATCTTTTTGACATCATAGCTGATAGCATTCTAATGCAATTAATCATAATCTTTATAATAATCATAAGATATTTTCTAATTTCCCAGATGGAATGCAACATACACTGACTATTCCTCACATGTTGGTACTGATGTCAAAGAATATGGTGAGTGAATGGACAAAATACAGTTAGAACCCTCAATGAAGGACACCATTTATTAGGGTTTAAGATAACATTTAGCAGAAAAGAATATCATTAAAATTACAGCACAGTACTTTGAACTGTTCCTTTTAGATATTAGTTAACATGTTGATGCAGTGAGCAAGCATTTTTCAGATCTGCGCCATTTCACATCAAGCTCTGATGGAACCATTGTCACATTGGATGGCAAAACAGGTGACATACTGTGGGTGAGGGATTTCCGTTCACCGATCGTTGCCATGTATATCTTGGACCAAACTGATGCCCTCGCTAAGATTCCATTTACTACAGTGGCTCCAGAGACGTTGCAATATTTGACTGGGCAGTTGTCCCATACGCTGTGGAAAAACAAATTTCTGAACCATGGCCAGGATAAGATATTCTAGTGAGTTTCATCTAGCTGTGTCTTTCTTTTGAGCTTTCATGTGAGCTTTTATGAATGTGTTCCCTGACTAGCACATTCATGCCAAACTCTGCACTACTGTGCTGCATTGCACTTCATCGTAATGCAGAATTATAATTCAAATCAACGATATTCTCCCTGATCAAGAAAGCAGATAATGCCTTCAGCAGCAATGGCTGACAGAACCCACAATTTTGAAGAATTTTGACAAAAAACTTGTAAATTGCGAGCGATTAACGATATAAATTTGATGTACATGTATTGGTACCGTATTCTGTCCTTCAATTCCAGCCCAACACTCTACATTGGTGAACATGAGTATGGTCTGTATGCCATACCATCAATCGTTGATGAGAAGACCGTTAGCATCGCGGTAAGCTCTCACAGTTGCACAACAGGTTGACTGTTTGCGTTACATGTGCATGCATTGCAGATTGCCCCCATATAGTGTGTATACCAATCCAAAAGAGACAAGGCAATGCCAAAATATGGCAAAGGCAGAAGTAGAATTGTCAGTAATTTCATGCATGAGAATCTGAAAAATCTAATTTATGAGAACTGTTGGTGGTGGTGCCTCTGCTTTGGGTTTGGGATTGGTTTACACTTTTTCTTCCCTCTTGATTTGCAGCCTAAAGCTGGACCACTTCTTTTGGAAGGTCCAATGACGGAAAATGGGGAGAGGCCCCCTAACACTCACAAAAACACGTGTAGGCCTATGTAAATGAGCATGTGTACAGAATATCTCGAATAAGAAGTTATCATTTTGATTCTGTTTGGTGTAGAGAAATTCAGATCATTTCTGTCTTCAGGTCATCATGAAGTTCCCGATGAGATCAGATCTCGTATATCATCCGAACGACAGATAACAGACAAGTCGGATAAATCGAACCAGTACATTCCACCATTTTTTGCCTACCGTCACGATAAGAAAACCTCCCCGCCCAGCTCATACGACCCGGATGTGGTGGAGGTTGACATCGACAACATCTACGGTGACCCTGAAAAGCTGCCAAAATTCCCCCGCCGTGAATATTTCAGTGGTGATGTCAAGTTTATAACTATGGTGGTGTTGGCCTTGGCGATCATCATTGCTGTCATCTTCTATTTTCCAAGGGTATGTCGTCCTTGTACAACAAATTTACAGAAATATCAAATTGAAAGCCGAGTGCCAAGTATGCCGGGCATTATTAGCTCTATTGGTAAATCAGTGCACAGCAGGTGGAAACCAGAGTGCCCAGAAAAACAGGCACTGTCAAAGAGTCACTATCTCTATCATAAGAAGAGTATCAGACAGGTGCTGATGTTTCCACTCTGTTACTCTGAACGCCGGTAATTTCCAGTTAGAATCAAGGCTTATATATTATTATGGTCCCCACACCACAAGTGTGGGGACCATTTTGTTATCACTCAGTCAGGAAAATTCTGCTTCTTTTTCTTCCACACATCACGTG
>NMRB01000723.1:14076-42786 GCA_002633025.1 Notospermus geniculatus
GTTCCATTGGAGTATCATTTCCTTCATATATCACACAATCCATGGCACTGTGGTTGTTCTATTAATAGGAGCAGTCTGCCGCGCTTATCGCCAAAAGACGACAGCAACACAATATAATACTGTGACCCTCCGCCACAAAACCAGTCAGCAGCCGCACATAAAATGAGCCTAAACGGACTGACATGACACCAGGAGATAAAGATAGAAACAGGACACTCAGACTTCACAATAGACAGACAAGACTGAAATTGACAGATAATTCACTCCCAACTTGCCAACTTCGGAGCAACTTCTGACTGGTTTTGTGGTGGAGGGTCATATTTCTCCTGATTGGTGCACGATCAACCAATGAATGGGTCTGAATTGGACCATAGCGACTCCTGTTGTTCAACCGACTGACAGCTCCTATTGGTTAGACGGCTTACGGGACCTCCGTAGACTCACTTGAATCTTTCACGAGGGAAACTGAGGGGTGCCAGGTAGTAGTTTCTAGAGCCTGTCAACCCTGAATTTAACTTGCCACAAAGGATTACAGTGAGCCTACTGAAGGTTCGTAACAGGAGGTCCAAACTTGGAGACGAACACCCAATAGGGAGTTAGAATGCCAGGCATTTGAACGTCCTATAAGCTGGAAATAAAAGGACAATTCTGCAGACTCATAAAATCAATTTTGAGACCGTGATCAATCGTCCACGACAGTTGGAATCATATTTCCATACTGGGGCGGTTTTGGCGGTTCAGAGGGCGTCTCTGTCTCTGCAAAGTGGTCAAGGACGGATGGCACAGAAGAATTAATACAAGCTTTCACCACAGATCCAGTATTTTGTTGCACGACGGATATCGGTAAACCATCTGAAACCCCTGTTTTTGTCATTGGGACCTTAGCAACGCCCTCTGTTGAAGAACTTTGTAACCGCTTAGATGAACCAGACACAGTCCCAGATCCAGTTAAAGTATTCGTACCGAATTTCCGCGAAGATTTTTTACACTGAAGCACCTTTGCAAATGGCACAACGCCAGGTTTTGATTCGCCAGTCCCACTTTTAGCTGGACCTGGTAAATCATCGCCGGAATCGTCTGAAATTTCAAATTGTGGATCTAAAGGTTTGGAAGTTTTTAACGGCCTCTCGACGGGTGAGAATGACCAAAGAGGATCACTTAACGAGTCAGACAAAACACTTCCGACATTTTTCTCAATCCCGACACTTTCCGCTATTTTTTCCAATAAGGAAGACGTCCTCTCGACCTGCTTATGTTGGGCGGGAACTTCCCTGTCCGCATCTAATTCAAAACTAGAGACTGAATTCTCATCATGATCATCCAAAGTTTCTGATTCACTGACATCCTTTCTCGAATCTTTATAACTAGCGCCACCAGTGGCCATTTTAGACATTACACTCGATTCGTTTGACGTAAGATTGGTAGAAATGAGTCCTTGCAGCGTGACTGTTGAGCTACTAGTGACGGCGACTGGTTCTCCTTGAAATTGTAAATCACAAGTGCTGACAATCGACTCGAAAATATTCCGTGACACTCGTTCCACTTTCTTCGGCTGTTGATGAGGAATGTTCCGTTTTTCATCTGCCGACTTGCAATCCGGTTCCTCCGGTCCCCTGTGGACTGCCTTCACACGAGTCACGCCGGACACCGGAAATGACTCCAAATCCAACTCCACTGATTCATCAGAATTCTCCGCCTCCTTTTCCTCCGCCATTTTGCCCATAACAAACTGCGAAACCTTCTCTTTGCTTGATGCCGCAGCAGCGAGCGTACCCAATCTCAAATCAAGATTTCCTAAACCTACATGCACAGCGCCGTCTTTTGACGAGTTCTCAATCATTTCTAACGTTATACTCTCCGAATCTGACACAGGTGAAGACGTCGCCAGGAATTGAGAGCTGGCTTTCTTCAATGGCGAATTTTCTTCGTCAGGCGAACACGTCTCAATGACCGCCTCCATGTCTGGCGTCAACAGTCGTTTTAGCGACAATTTAGGAGTCGACATTCGCCGACTAAGCAGAACATCGTCACCTAATATCGGTGACCCATTGTTACTAAGATCAGCATCCCTGGGTTGGCTGCTGGGCACGAAGACGTCCGTTTCCGGCTCAAGTTTTGGAGGACTTTGAAAATCACCCTCTGCCTCCGCATTTTTATTTACCAGTGATATTGCAGCAGGATCTCTGACCTTCACCACCTCGGTGATTTCCGTCTCGGGCAGTAGGAGAGGCGGTCCCCCTACTGACATCGAACGTTCTCGTACAGTTACACCGCTCACTCCTGTTTCCTGCTGGCCTCTGTTCACTTTTTCCACTCCGACAGACAACGCCACGGCCGACCCATTTTCGATCTCCACAGAACCTCCCGACATTGGAAGGAAGACATCCGCCTCAAGGCCTGGTTTACTCTCCATTCCTTGCGTTTCTCCCTCCACAATTTTGCTTTCCAAACTTGTCTGTGACTTATCAGATTGCTGCGTTTCTTTTTGGACAATCAGGGAATCCAGCATAGTCTCTACAGCACCAGTAGCAACTTTGTCGACACCAGATGTAGGCTTATTAGTGTCTCTACCAGATGCGACAGAGTCTTTTCCAGATGGAATAGTGTCTCTACCAGATGTAACAGAGTCTTTTCCAGATGTAATAGTGTCTCTAATAGTGTCTCTACCAGATGTGACAGATTGAACACCAGATGTGACAGATTGAACACAAGATGTAACAGTGTCTCTACCAGATGTGACAGTGTCTCTACCAGATGTTACAGTGTCCGTACCAGATGACACAGTTTCGACACTAGATGTAACAGT
Source organism: Notospermus geniculatus (assembly GCA_002633025.1). Lineage (NCBI taxonomy): Eukaryota > Metazoa > Nemertea > Pilidiophora > Heteronemertea > Lineidae > Notospermus > Notospermus geniculatus. The sequence goes on from NMRB01000723.1 coordinate 16,883, forward strand.
GTCTGAATCAGATGTGACATGTTCCACAGCAGATGTAACAGCGTCTGTGCAAGACGTGACAGTTTCAACACAAGATGTAGCAGTCTCTCTACCAGATGTTACAGTCTCTCTACCAGATGTGACAGTGTATGCACCAGGTGTAACAGTATCTTTACCAGATGTAACACTATCGGTATCCATTGTGACAGTATCACTTATTTTGGAAGCTGTGCTTGAATCCAAAAGAAAAGCTTCCTTGTGTTGAATGGGAGAGTGTTTTATTGACACAATTTCATCTTCTTCTAATTCAATACTGTCGCAACTTTCTTCATGTTCACTATTCAATGCTGAGAACTTCATGACTACGTCACCCCGCACAGTTGTATTTGTTTCTGAGTCAAGTGAGGGCGCTACTGACTCTACTGTATCCAACAACATGGAGGCCTGATCTTGAATTTCTGTTCTTGGACTCCTCTCCAAAGTCTGTTGTTCAATGACCGCCATCTTTTGTCCTGATTCAGACAAACTCCCCACAATTTCATCACCTCGATCGAAAACAGCAACAGTAGACATTTCACTGTCGATATTTTTTGCATGACTGACAGATTTAGCGGTATTGTCTTCAGTTTGCACAGCGCCAATGTTCATCACCTCGGCTCTTTCAGGAGCAGTCATTACTACATCAGACGACTGAATTTCTGACATTTCCTTGTCCCCCATTTTATTCTGGAGGGTCTCACTAACAGATGGTAACACAGTTATCTGAGAGTCAGTTCCGTGCATTGTTGGAAGGGCAGACCCGTCTGTCGCCACAAATTTCTCCTCCTCAACAGGAACATCAAGTTTTTTATCGACAGATTCTGCATTGGTATTTTCACCAGCTACGAAGTTATGTGGCAATTTGGCAATTTCAAGTTGTGTTGATAAACCTGCTGGCGCAATTAGAACTGTATCAGGCCTGGGACTCTGTGTAAGCTGCTGCGGTGACATTTTTTGCTCCTCGGAAACAGCGACATCCGAAATTTCAATCGACGAACCCGAACTTGGACGACTCACGACCTCCACAATCCCTTGCTGGGATGTAGTTTCCGCACACATCGGACTCTTCGTAACCTTGGTAACAGTTTGTAACTCTGCTGACATTTCAACAGAAGAGTCAGAATCAGGTTCATTGGTCAGCGGAGAGGGTGATGGAGCCGTCGTCAAGGAATCTTTCACCGAGGAATCAGGACTCGGTGTTGCCACGGGAACCATTTGCAACCCTGCCGAAAGTTTTGCCAAGGAGTCTGATACCAGGGTATTCTCCACTTTCAGTTTTTGCAAATTTGGTGCAGAGCTCTCCACTGGAGCTAAGTTTGGAAATTTCATCACAGTGAGTAACTCTGTAGGATTGTTTGTTCCCGTTTTCAGCACTTCTGTTGTTAAAGTTTGTATTTCTGACGGAGAAACTGCAGAAATCTCAACTGAAGAGTCCGACCCAGGACTTCGTTTTCCATCACTGCCGACTATTTTAGACTCCTTGATAAGCGACTGTGGCGTATTACTCCGTTCAGCGCCACCTTTAGGTGTTACAGCAGATGACAACGGCACTGACGGGATGTTTAGTTCCACACGACCGACAGATACTTGAGGCATCGGTTGAATCGTTGCCGGCGGCGGCTTTGGCGCAATCGGTATCCGTCCGTGTTGCGATAAGACTGGATCAAAATGGATGCCAACGACGGAAGGAATGCCGCCATGAGGCTTTGAAGGTGGAATTGCACATAATACTGAAAATGGCGGGCCCTGCTGGGTGACAGGTTGGCCCTCTGACAACCCAGTCAACATTTCCACGGGTTTCGTTTCGTCGGTATTCGCCTCTTTCTTTTTCCGTTTTCTTCTCTTTTTCGTTTGGCCTCCATCTCCCGACGGTGGCGCCCCCGCAGTCACATGTTCCCCAGCTTTCTCGCCATCCTTGTGTTTAGATCTCCGTGATTTCTTTCCCGAAGAACTTGTACCGGATTCCGCCGTGCCTTTCTTATTCTCAAGGTGAAATGGTCCCTGGTTCTGACCGTAACTGGGAAACACCGGTATATATCCCTGTCCCGGCATTGCCTGCATCTGAATGTTCGTCATCCGTGGATGTGCAACTCCAGGCATTCTCGGCGGCCATACTTGTAATTGTATCGGATGGCGCGGGCTGCCGGGATTGACGTCAGGCCTAGGCATCATCATGGGCAACCCTGGATGGCGACCGATCATGTGACCATGCGACATGTAGACTGGCGACGGCATATTCAACTGCTGTAAAATTTGTGATGGAGTGGTTTTCAACTCAGGTGGCGTTTCTTTCACGTCTGTAGGACTTTTCGGTTCAGTTTTCACGACGACGTCCGATTTGACGGCAACATTTGAACTCAGGCCCGAAACACCAGCTGAACTCGTCACTGTTGGATTGGTTGCTAACGGCGACAATCCAATCTGAGGCTGGATGTGGCGGTATTTTGTACTGTTGATGTCCAAGCGTAACGGTCGGGTCGGAGGTATGGCAACTTTACCCTCCGAATTCAATCTCAACTTCCCGTGATTTTCTGAGTCCAAACTTTTGGTTTCTTTCCCAGTGTTCGAAATATCGGCTTTAGAATCCTTCTGCGGCGACACATTACCTGCCGGCATCGGGTGACCTTGAGCAGAGGTCAAGGTCGTAATGGCCGGGCTCATGACCGGTGTCCCAGGTAACGAGCCGGAGGTCTGAATGTTTGGCATCATGATGGCCTGTGAGTGCTGCGGCAAGTAAAGTGGTGATCCTGGGATCGGACTTTGAAGTACCGGTACCTGAAGAAGACACGGTTGACCGGTTGCACGATCGTACACTATTGGCTGATATTGCGGAACCACTAGCGAATGCCCGCCGGCCCAAACTTGACCGGGCAAAACATGAAATCCTGGGTGGGATTTATCTTGTTGCATGGGAACCATCCTCGTCCCAGGTGTACCAGGAGGTTTAGCGTTCTGTCCCGTTCCTTCCTGCAGCAGTTTTTCACTTTGGCCCTTATTTCTTGAAGGTGACACAGATGTGTCTTTCTTTTCAGGTGTAGTCCCTTCAGGCCCTTTCTGGGTCAGGTCCAGAGGCTTGCTGCCCGAGTCATCAATATCTGATTGCGATGTGTTTGGTTGTGAGGTAGGTACGTCCATCGGCGAAGATTTTTTTAGAGAAATCCTGGTCTCTGTTGGCGTTTCCGGTTTCTGAGGTGTAAGTGGGGTGATATCAATGGGTACTGGGGTCTGTGGTGTCGTCGCCGCAACTGCAGTTGGAATCGAATACGGGAATTGAAACCTCCCCAACACCGGCGTCAACGTTCCCGGTAAGAACGGTGACATTGGCGTCGTCGACAGTGGACTGTTCAACATTCCTGGGAGCGGCGACATTGTAGAGAACGGCGGCATCTTCAGAGGCGTCAGCTGCGGTGCCGCACTCACAATCACATTGCCGCCATTGTAGTTGTTCAATGTTCGTATACTGATCGGTGATGGCGGACACGAATCGCTCGGTTCAGATTTTATTTCAGTCTTGTTCACTGAGACCATCCCGCCGGACATAACATTCTGCGGCACTGACACGGCCATTTTGACATCTTGATCACTCAATGGAGATTTTGACAATTTTTTATCCAATTTTTGTGAAATATCTGATTTGGTGTCAGTTGAATCGTCGTCATCCATCTGGTGCATGTAAATCCCGCCCGATATCTTGTCCTTCGACGTGATATATTTTCCAAGTTTGGATATGGTTTCCTGTGTCACCAATGGAGCCTTGCTCGGCTGAAATCAGAAGGAAAACGCAGCTCAGCAGACGTCAATATATATCCTAACTTTCTCACAAACGAGAGGTGTGGGGAAAATCATCTGAAGAAATGTTGATGATTTTGTTATTTTGGACAAAATTCCTTCAAAAGTTCAAACTTTTCAGTGCCCTTGGGAGCACAAGGTACAAATGACTGCAAATACTGGGTGAGTGTCTGCCCCACAACCACTGGATACGGGACAAACTGATGGAAACCAAAGCAGATGAGAAGTGTCTAATGTAAACAATGGACAAAGTCACCAAAATTCTTCTCACCTTGACTGGTTTTTGCTCCTCCTGTTGGTCCATCTTGAATGGGACCTCCGCCCCGTAGAGTCCGAGCAACACGCAAAGATGACGATACCCTCGACTGTTCGCTGCATGAGCCGCCGAGTACCCAGCAAAGTTCAGGATATTTGGGTCAGCACCACACTTCAAGAGTTCTTCAGCAACGTCTGCTAAGTTGGATTCAACAGCGTGGAAGATGGGGGTGCGTCCACTCTTGCCATCCTGAAGGAAAGAGTCGATATTTAGGCTCCAAATTTCAAGAGCAAGATCACAGAATTCGTTTACAAAATATCTAAGACTTATGTGACTGGTGTCAGTTCCCATCTCTCTGACTAAAGCTGAAGTCAGTTGACTAAAGCCAGCAGCACAAGGCGATGTTGCAGGTAATCTGATCAGTGGTGAACAAAATCGGCTGTTGACACAAGGGGCATATTCAAACCTCCGTTCTTGACCACACTTGTGCTGACCCAGTTCATGTAGTTGTTGACTCAACTTGAGAACGGGAGTCTCGGACGACGACAACGCAACTCGAGTCGGGCCAAGAACGTGTTCGTCTCGACCCTCCGCTGAGTGGGGAAAGAAGAACACGTTCTTGGCCCGGCTCAGGTCGCGTTCTCGGCGTTCGAGACTGCTGTTCTTGAGTTGAGTCAACAACTACATGAACTAGGTCAGCACGAGTGTGGTCAAGAAGGTGGATTCGAAAACGCCCTAGGTGTGCTCAGGACAGAGATGCGTGGAACCTTCTCACCAGCGAAGATCCACCATTATCGAACAATACCTACAGTGATATCGCCTAGTCTCAGCGACTGGCGAGAAGACTGGTGTTGATTGGATTGCTTGCGATATCGCCTGGTGTGATGCTGGCTTTAGCAACGATTAATACAAGTGCAGGCATCCGAGACCCAATCAAATTCATACCACAGTGAGCGTTTCGATGTCACAGACATGATCGCCGATCATTTTCTTAGCAATAGTTTTTAAGACTTACCAAGCAATCCAGGTTGGATCCAAGATTCTTCAACATTTTTATGACAGCCTTGCAACTGTTTTGGACAGCTACATGTACTGGAGAAAAACCTAAAAAACAAGATAATTAGTGAGTCTTATGAAAAGATTACTTAGGGAGTTTTGTGTGTCTTTTGCGAATTTTCTCCAAATCAAACAGACAGCACAATTGGGACTTGTGCTGATGAGACAAAGATGGCGTCCTAACAACAGACGCGTCTGTACCTTCATAATTCCTCAGATTCATCTTCACAACCATCTTGGCCTCCAAAACGAGGCTGTGTAAGACTTTTGTATTGCTTCGCTGGACCGCCAGGTGGACACACGTCTGTCCGTTTCTATCTTGGATGTTCGGGTCACAGTTGTTGAGTAAAAGCAACTGGGTGATGTCCAAGTTCTCGGTGATGACAGCCAGATGTAGCGGGGTCTGAAATGAACAAGATAAAACTCAGAACTGATATCTATGGCCTACACTGGTTTCCTCCTGCTGTAAGTAAATTGACCAGTATTAACGACCTTACCTGCCGCAGTCGATTGAAGATGTCAAGTTTTTTATTCTGTGACTTCATCAAGTGGATCAGTTTTCTGGTCACCCTTCTGTCACCTTGAACGACGGCAATGTGGATCGGCCTGAAATACAACAGATCAGACTCGCATCACACCAGGCCCAGAAGTACATACACACCCCAACAGCAGGGGTTTTCACCTCGCTTCTCTTCATCCACTCGCACAAACTTTCAGCAAGTGTATGAAGAGCAGACTGACCAAAGCCCTGCTATGGGAGGATGATTCAACGTCACCATGACATCGGATATCACATTGAAATCTAATTCAACATAATGTCCCCATCACACAGAGCTAGTTCTCAGTACGTTCTTGAAAATGTTGCCGAATGGCCTCAAACTCTGTGCGAAGGGAGTGGACATAGGGGCAACTGTTTACAGTCTTTTTACAAACTTCATGGACGGGCTCAGACGGGAAGGGTGCTCCAGAACTTCGAGGCATTATTTGGCCAACGTTACAAGTTCTAGCCCGTTTTACAATTTTTTTAGGACGGGGCAGGACGTTTTGAGAACTATACTTCAGTGTGACAGTACCTTAAGCAGGATATGGTCCAAAACGTTCCCAGCCCATTTGTAACATACATTGTACTTCATTATTTTGGGGCTGTCAGAGTGGCACAGTGCAAACATCAACGCCTGTCACCTCTGACGTTCCAGGTTTGATCCTCAGTCGACCCTCTTCATAATACAGAGGGGTAGGGCCCTACTCTTTGACAATGCAGGTTTCCTCCTATTGTACAATACGTTCGTTGTTTTACAAGCTAATAGACGATTCTCGAATTCGCAGATCTGCGCACTTCCGCCGAAATCGCAACCAGCTGAAACCAGCTGACGTGACGCAATCCATGATTCAGCAATGGTCGATTCTGACGCAACGTCTTCGAAGTCACTGTCGTGGGGTTCTCTGCGTCATGTCATTCAGTTTCAGACCACGGTTGTGGTTGAGATTTCGGCGGAAGTGTGCAGATCTTTGTCGTTTACGTCAATTTGAGAATTGTCTATAATGCTACATTTGTATATTAGGGGGTCAAGAATCAGTGGCCCGCCTCTCTTTACTTACAGGTCACCATCGTCATCAGGCGTCAGCGCCATGTGACATTCTTTCAGCATAATGAAACTGATCGTTGGGTCAGCAGTGAAACCTGGAAAACATGAAAATTGGTCATTTTATTAAACAAAAGAGCAAGCAAAAATTCTTCAATCGATCATCGCATTTTCATCAGCTGTTTTCAGCCGATCATGTGATGAGGGCCAGGCGCTACCGATCTCAGGATTTAGTCCTACCAGTGAGATCAGGAACCAATTTATCCGCTAACCTCTCAGTTGATGATCGACTTTTTTAATCGCATAAAAGTAGGACCAAGTTTTTTTACTAAGTGTGATCTATTAAATCAATCATCAAATATTGTCATAATGATAATTTATCAAATATTTAGGTCAATTATCTTCAGAGAGACTGTGTCAGGTGTTTTTGGATCACATGGACGGAAAGTGGGTTAGTGAGTAAAGATCAGCTCTTCCCAGAAATCTGAATGTGATTCACTAAACACCATTTCCTCCTTTTATCATGAACTAAAGGAGGTTGTTGAACTCGGACGTGGCTTTTGCGACGTGTCACTGTTTTCCGCTATTTGTAATTTTGAAAATGGATTAGAGCAAACGTTGCGCATTGAAGAAACCCGACCAATAGACAAATCCCAAATTGACATAAACGAGAAAAATCTGCGCACTTCTGCCGAAATAGCAAACACAACCTCGGTCTGAAACTGAATGACATGACACAGAGAATCCCATGACAGTGACTTCGACGACGTTCGTCAGAGTCGACCATTGCTGAATCATGGATTGCGTCACGTCAGCTGGTTTCAGATCGAGGTTGTGGTTGCGATTTCAGCGGAAGTGCGCAGATCTGGGAATTCGAGAATTGTCTATGGTGACCTGTATTGCTAATACAGAGTGACATTTCCTGGTTCGCATTTACCATGTTTACAGTAGGCCTACACCAGAATATAATACCCATTCGGACGTTCACGGTGACAAATCCGACAATCACATGGAGGGAATTTTCCTTTAATTCTATATTTTGTTATCATAAGTACCATGGCGGTGATAACCTGCATGAAGGCCTAGAAACTATTCACTGTTATGAAACGTTTTTTCCTATTCTAAAGCTTTACTTCCTGCCCATTTGACGCAGACTTAGATTTTACTTTCACAATCGTTGCATGGACCACGGATTCCGGATTCCCGGATCCGAATCCAGTGATGAGAGATGCAATGTCCAGAGTCCAGAATCCACAATCTAGGAAATTGTTGGCAGCAGCCTGATTCTGATGCCGATATCACAGATCAGCATACAGCATGTACGCCTCAAACGCACCCCCAGGAACGCGGAGACCTTTACGCTAGTCATCGCATCAAGGCGTGCACACCCCTCATCTCCGCCGCACAATGCGTAACCTAAATTTTCACCAGCCAGTATTGTAAATATCAGTGGGAATCCCCTTAAAACAGGAAGTACACAATCTTCCTGTACGTAGCGCTATCGACACAAACCATCGTTGTCGATGGTTACGAGTCGAAAAAACCTTCTTCATGTTTTACACAGAAACTAACTCCATGTACGCAATGTTTGCCAACCAAATTTCAGAACATTTTGTCCAAGTTTTGTGCAGATTTCATGGGAACTCCAGTTTCCCCCTGCATTCAGATCTCACGAGAGGCCATTATGAATACATATTGTAGTATGTAGTACATGGATACATTTGTATTTTTTCCTTGTCAAAAGTAGGTCAATTTGCCGTTACGACCCCCAAGGCGATTCAGGCTGTATAGCAAAGTTACGAAGATCCACCCCCGCCCCAAGGAAGTGTAGAGTATAATAATGACATCAAGTTTTTAATGACAATGACATGCACAGTCAAGTGCGAACCAATTTCTGTATTCCAAAAAACATCCCGGTGTCAAAATCTATGGGTAATTTTTGTAAGAAATCACCCGACGGTTTTGTCAGTAGTTCTACATGTAGATCAAATATGTCAAACCGCATACTTCATTCAGCCGGTGCCAGGCACGGTGGTGTGGTATTTTTAGAAAGTGATTCAGCGAATCATTGATACAACGTTTCATGGTTTTCCACTGCTCTATATTCAGCTCAAACTGCGCATAACCTCAATACACACAATACATCATAACCGGTAAATACATGTATAATGTACAGGTTGAGCAATGATTAATTGAGTGGAACCTTGCTAAGCGGACACCTCTGTTAAGCGAACACCTCTCTATCAAGGTCAGGTCAAAAACGCTTTGCTGTGGAGTTGCTGGAATCTCTAGCAGACCCCCTCAAAATTGTGTATTGTACTTTAAATTGAGAACCAACCACCGGCAGCAGCTGGCCCCGACAACTAACAGATTTTTTAAGTATAGACACCCCTGACTTCAGGACACCCCTCATTCTGGACACAGAAGTTATCTGTAGCCTTAGTCGAGCATTCACGTAAATATGAATGCGTTGGAAAAGCAATCTTCAATATCAGGAATGTCGATATAACAGGACGGCTAAACATACTGCTAAAACAGGCCTACATATACATGTACATGAATATAACTCCTTCCATGATGGAAGTTTCCGCCGTGATATCTACCACGTATACTCATGTAAAGGGAATCCCCACTCCCGGAGGTTCGAAGTTTTCGCCTAATCAAAGACAACTCTATCGTAACTAGGTCAGTAGGTCATTTTACAGTACCACGGAAATCATATGTAACTCAATACTAAAGAATTTCAATGGCCACGTGATAAATTGATTATGCCTGGGTCGTTTACGCCAGTCTGCGTCCAACACTATTGATTGGGTTCGGAAGTCTACATATATTCGGATATTGGCCGATATCCAGTTCCATTTAAAACCATCTGAAATGAAATCTATCGGGTGATTTTCCAAAAATGCAGCGAGACCCGTTTACACAATCGGATATTGACACATGGCCTGATTTATTCTGAGAGCATTTGTGATAGCACCCTGTGGAACAACCAACATTTCTGTTGAATATAAAGAGTGACCTACTTTAACAAAAGGCCTCCAACATTGAACCACGATTTCTCAATAGATAGGATCTGATATGAATGAAATGCCTATAATTTGTCAAATAGGCTTTGGAAATCTTTTGAATATGGGGAATATNTTGACTTTTGGCTTCGGGCCCTTCTTGGGACCCTTTTTGCGTTCCTTTTTTGACTCATCAGGATCATCTGATGTCCCTTCATCATCACCACCATTTAGATGGGCTAAAAGAGGGGGCTGTGGGGGTGCTGGACCCGAAAGCATGGACACCATAGCAACAGCAGCTTGCCATTCTTCTGAATTACGACTTGCCTGTGTTTCACCATGTTGTCCTGCACTGGCGGAGGTGGTGGCCATTTTTCTAAAATAAAATCATGAATATTCACCTCCGAAGAGGCCAAGTTTGTACCACGATCACCGCGTAATTAGGTCATAGAAACACACTTTCTACACACATTCATCTCCGTTTCAATGTCAAGGGCAAAACTCTGCCCATTTTCACACCATTTTTCATCCGGACATGGGAAATTTTGCAGGAAATCCAACGGAATTTTCGTCCTTTTCCGAGACACATCCACCATGTCCACATCGCACAAAAATCCCCAAGCTGGGAAGTCCGGGATCACCACGTGACCTCGTTCAGCCAATCAGCGGCTTTATCCATGACGTAAGGGGAATTCCCCACACTTGTTAGAAACAGTGTTATGGTGTGGCAGTAGAAATAGTCCATGGTATGGTTTGTTTTTTTATTGCCCCCAGATGGGAACACTTGTTCTTGGTATCACAACAGATGGGTTTATATGAGATGGCAGCCATTACCAATGTGTTCATGTTGTAAGGCCACAAAAAATCTTTAGTTTAGCATCAGCGCCTTCCTCAAATTTTCTCGCTGCCTCAAAAAAAATTTTTTTTTTCAAAAAAAAATAATTTTTTTCTTCAATTTTTTCTCACATTATAATGTTCTCTGTCAAAAAGTGTGGTTTCTTGTCTACACACATGCCCTTTTCCAGGGTGACTCAGATATGTATTTTTTTGAATAAAAACCTTTTTCGAGTTAATACTACCCGGTAAGGATTTGTCTATTGTATGGTAAATGGTGCAATGATTCCAAGCTCTCTTTCGATGATCCATTTCAGTATTTAAACAAAAACAAACTCCCTCCTCACGTTTTACAAGTATGACTGATGCTAAACAAAAGATTTTTTTATGTGGCCTTAGGAGCCATGACACTATTACAAGGTACTGTTCATGTCACTTTTGCTCAAAATGTGTTTCAGACAAGGCAAGGTTGCATCCATCCTGAGATTCAGACCATTTCATTCAATTCAACTGCCTCCTTTAATATTAGAAAAGATACTATGGGGAGGAGATATCTTCAAATCCTGTTTTAATATGATGCAGAGACAGTGTACAAGAAATTGACAAACTCTTATTATCAAATGGATATTTTTTTATTTGAATCTATAATAAACAATAACATATGATTGATTTGTCTAACTACTTACCTAAAGTGATCATAAAATGTGGTGGAAACATTCAGAGCCACCTGGTGGCCTTCTATAGAACTGAAATCCACCAGAAACAAGCCTATTTGTGTAGGCCTACTTTGTAACCAGCAAGGGTTGAAATTAACATAAAAATTCCTTCTGCTAAGGAGGGTTCTAGTTTGACTGCAAATTGTTCGTATCAATAAAATGTACAAACGTCAAAAACAGAGCATTTTATAAGAATTAAACCTGCAAAGTTTCACGAGAGTATTCAGCAGTTAAAGCGTATCAGCAGAGCTGGACTGAAAGTCACACCGAGAATGGGCTACCAGAGTGGTGAAGTGCAAACAGCACTGCCTGTCACTTCTGACGTTCGGGGTTTGATCCAAGTCCGAACCTTTCTTCACGTGATGGAGAGGTCAACTCCAGTGGAACTTTCAACCCAGACCAGTAGTATAAGTATCAGGGCCAAGCTATAAACCCTTTCATCTACCCTCCCCCAGCAGGGGTTTTTACCTCGCTCCTCTTCATGCATTCACACTTTGTGTGCGAGTGTATGAAGGGGAACGAGACCAAACCCTGCTATGGGAGGATACTTTAATCTCTCTATAAGAACAGCAGTAGAGGACTTTATCTCAACTAAATCAGATGCTTTAGTTGTAATCGGTAGCGAAAATTAACACAGCATGCGGACCACTTCGTCACCTCACACAGGCCCGGATCCAAGGGGGGCACACCCGGCCCGTGCCCCCTCTATTTTGTGGAAAACCTTTAAAATTGACCGAGAAATTTCAAAATTTTGAAAAGATGTTAAAATTTGACCGAGGTTTTCCATGATGTGCGCTGGCTGTGCCCCCTCTTTCCCATGATTCTGGATCCGCCCCTGCCACAGTCACTTGCGATCAGTATCATCAACAAGAAGAAACAAGAAATTGACACATCAGTCAATTTGAAGACTGCAACATAGTCATAAAGAAATAACTTTGGTATTTCAACATCTATCACTCCCTTATTTCACAATTACATCCCCAGCACATTACGGCTAATTTCATTATTTTTCATTGGGAATAAATGCATATTCAGAATTCATAAGTTCTACCGGTAATAAATTTTTCATATCTCATAAAAACCATAATCGGATAAAAGCACATAAAAGTGGGTTTCCCTCACATCATTATGCAACATTCACTATTAACATATACGTTGAGTAAATTCAGTGTACCTGCACTCAATCTGAAGACCTAACATGATAAATTGAATTTACAGAGACCCAAATTGAGGTCAGTCTTCACATATGTAGGGTCTACCATTTCAGATGGCAATCATCAACTCCACCTATTGAGAAAGTGAACAAACGCCCATCCAAAATGACAAAAGTGCATTAGTCGATTTGATAAAATGATATCTAATATTCAACAGTAAATTTCAAAGAAAACTCATCTCGAGATGGGCCACACCAAATTGCTTTTAGATAACCCAAAATGCAAGAGTTATTCTCATTTTAACACATGATATGTATATACAATATGAGATATGTGCGTGAACTACTAATGTACAATTTGGACCATATTCATGCACTACTAATATACAGTCCGAGTCGGAACAGGGACCAGGTGGCTAGTACCATGACATCTCACACCCTGCTACTGCAGTTAAATGGCGCTCCCACAGGTCACGTTCATTGCCCCTTTAATTTTTGTTGAGTGTTAAAGAAATTTCCCAACACGAAAAAGTATTCACCAGCAATGAAGGCAGACAACCTACCGTAATTAAAACATAAACAAATGGATTAAAACTATATGATATATCTCGCTAGCACATTCTAAAGCTCTCATTCCTGCTAATAATTTCGAGGAAAGATTCTATTCAGCACCGGCAGTTTATCAACCCCCCCCCCAAACCCCCTTCAATCAGAAATGTAGGAAGTCCTCAATAATGTGCTCGGTTGTATTATAATTCCATGGAAATCACCTTAACAGACGTAATAATACAGAAAACATAACAACAATTTGAGAATTACTCTCAAATCTGAGTCACAACTGCAAAGCTAAACTTCTCTAATACAGTAAAATACTCTTGAACCCAGGGTACAGTAAAATACCATTGAACCCAGGGTACAGTAAAATACCCTTGAACCCAGGGTACAGTAAAATACCGTTGAACCCAGGGTACAGTAAAATACCCTTGAACCCAGGATACAGTAAAATACCCTTGAACCCGGGTACAGTAAAATACCCTCAAACCCAGGGATTTTAACTCATTCTACCGGTATCAACATTATATCCGAATTAAAGAAACATTTGAAGAAATCACATTTCTATATCAGAAATAAACACTTTTTCTTCAAATATGTCACAAACAAGTGGATGAAAATGGAAGAAAAAATTCTCGTCTGCTCAAAATGCTATGTTTCCAAACTGAATGAGTTAGTATTCCTGTTTCATTTTTGGGTTCGGCATTATGAATTTACTCTCTTCTGCCAACTGTGTCAACACCGAGTTCATATCATTGACGACCATATTGGATGACGACAATATAGACGCCTGGGAACCAGGTTTTATGTCACATGGCGTACCACGGTACGACTTCTGACTCATGGCTGTCGGGCTCATCATCTGAAGACCATCGGGCGTAATCGGTGCGAGATTTTCTAGTAAACGGTCCATTGAACCTGTACTCATGTTTGAGAGCGCGCTAATGCTATCCATACGCATGTCTGACGGCGTCTGCACGTATTGACCTTGACCTTGGTTCGCCATCGTACAATTGAAGTCCTGATTCATGAACTGTCCATACTGCTGCTGCGGAAATGACTGAGATGCTGGCGGTATGTAAGAGCCATTCTGATTGGCTACCGAACATGGCATGTTTCGGTCAAAGTTAGCCGCGTTCTTGTCCGTCGTACTCGTGACCTGGTTACACCCTGGAGACATTTGCATCCCATTGAAATAACCCGGGCACTGTCCATTCTGATTGGCTGAGATATTCTGGTCCTGGTTGCCCATATTCGGCATGTTTGCGGGAACGTTTTGAGGTACAACATTTTGCTGGATGTACGGCGGCACAGGCATTGGTCGATGATACGGAGGTTGCTGCGGCACTGCAAACTGATTGGTCATATCATTTTGCTGTTTCATTTTTGAGGCATTCTGATTGGCTAACTGTTGCCGTACTTGATTTCGTGATACAGTCTTTGCGTTCGGTGGGATCTGTGATTGGCTAATATGTGGGACTTGGACCTGGGGGCTGTCACAATCATGTTTGCAGGTTTCGAACGCCTGATTGGGCTGCGGCTGACAGTTCATTTGTTGTGGATATGGATAGCACTGCTGGGGTGGACCTGGGGGTGGAGGGGGTGGCATACAATTATTCGGCTGCCTCACGCACTGTCCGTTATTAGCCGCCATATTTGGCACACACGGCGGTTGCTGTCGATTTGGTAATCCACACGGCGGCTGCATACCCATTGTCATATTGTCTTGCTGCCTGCAGTTCATGGCACACTGCTGCTGCCCGACGCACATGTCAGGTGCACACTGCCCATTCATCGGCATATTTCCACACGGTTGCATAGGGGGCGCCTGCCCAAAGTTACCCCGGTTACAGCCCTGAGAATATCCATAGTTTTCTTGGTAACCATAGTTACCATTAGCAGCCATGTTACATTGTCTCGACACATCCATCATCGTACCACCTGACATCGTGGAAGCCGGTCCTGCCATTTGATTGGCCATGTCTGCACCACAAGGCCCGTTCACCTGTGGGGTAGCATTTTGCGAAAACTGAGCATTTGGACTGAGCTGGGTTTCGTTTGAACCCATTTGAGCATTCGGGCTCATTTGCTGAGTATTTGGACTCAGGTTAAAGTTCGTCGTTTGACCTTGACCTTGCATTTCTGCCTGTCCATTGTTGCCATGGTTACCAGGACTACACGTGCTGTCAACTGCATTTATCATGGGTGACGGCATATTTGTATCTATAGCACAGTTTCTCTGGTTCAGGAAGTTACGCATATCGTCCGGGATGATCAACTCATCTGAATCCTCCAACAACTTCTCCTCAACCTCCTCCTCGTTGCACGTTTCCATGGGAACGCTATCGCCGAAATACTGTGACCCGAAATCTCCGCCCTCATCTTGGGTAAAGTTTGTAGCGATACTGCTCTGCGAGGAACGGAGATTCGCGTTACTGCTCAAGCGACTGTGTAGACTTTTCATTGATGAAGGCACAGGTAGAGGGCGCACTGTATTCAAACTATTAAAGCGTTTTTGTAATTGGCGTAAAGCTGAGAAATTTGGATCCAGTGTCCGGACCGGATCGCTAGCACGTCTGTATTCATTGTTCGGAACTTCGTGCGGGAGTGGAGTCCGCGACGGCGTACACGACCGCCATCCTTCGTTCTCCCGCCGTGAGCTCATATTCATAAACCGTGCCATGCACTCGTTCTGGCCATTCATCTGATTAATATTCGACGACTGTGATTGGACGAACAAATTCGTGTTGCTGCCGAGATTAGTCTTCTGCATCTGAGACGCCATTCTGTTGACCTGCTCGTTCGACATTCCGTATCCCGGGAGATTCCCCGTTATATCGTACTCATACGGTGAATTCGTGATACTCAGCCTTGCTGAAATTTGCGAGACATTGCTGGACCTGCGGCTTGAGAACTGACTGGTACACGGCGGGTACGGACTTGCCTCGGATCGGACGCTACTGAGGTAAGAGCTGATCGTACTGGTGTTACTCTCCCGGCGTCCGCCTTGGTAACCCTCTCCCGTCGCTGGCAAGTCTTGGGAATTGAAACCTGAAATATGAAATGAGAGAAGTCAGGAACTTTCCAGAAAATCAAAGAGTTATGCATAAGTGGTAACCCTTGATTTCGCAGATCTGCGAACTTCCGCCAAGATCTCAAGCAGAACCTCGATCTGAAACCGGGTGAGGTAACGCAATCCATGATTCAGCAATGGTCGAGTTTGACGCTATGCCTTTGACGTCACGGTCGTGGGGTTGTCTGCGTCACGTCATTCAACTTCAGATCGAGGTTATGGTTGAGATTTCAGCGGAAGTGCGCAGATCTTTGTCATTTACGTCAATTTGAGAATAGTCCATATCCCCAGTCATAAGGTACAGAACTGCCCCCTGCTTGATTATGACAACGGGGAATCGTTTGTTTCATTGGTTTAGGACAAGTCCTACAGAAACCAACAATGATGAATTGCCCACCGAGAGCCAACCCACGAGAAAACTCTCACGTGGAGTAATGCCTAATGTTTCATAAGCTACATTACCAGCAAGTTCTGTGACTCTCTTCTGATTCAGCGCCCCCTGGCGAATCTGCGTCATCTTTTGGTTCAAATCTGTGAACGACTGCTGTTTGTTACATTTCGACTTATTCTCATCTGAAAGGAGAAGCAAAAATTCATTGTTTGCAGATTCAGCAAGAACCACGAGCAGACAACGGGATACTTCTAAATCATCGGAAGAAAAATGTTGGTTTTTGGACAACTTCCAAGTGGTGGAGGAATGCCTGGTAGTCACGGCAACAGGGGGCTATAGAAAAGATGACCAAACACTCTAACTTACTCTTAATGGACGGCAGTGACGGCAGATTGTGGCCTATACTCGTATCATTGGAGTATTTCGACTTCAGGTGGGACGCCTTGGTCCGGTTCGTGTTGATCCGGTTGGCACGTCGCACGGCAAGGTTACCCTCCAGAATCTGAAAGTGAGGCAAATAAATGAATGGGATGACTGCGCCAATCTGTCATCTATCTTCAGCTATAGTTTGATTGTCAATGATATCACTGCAGTGATCACAGCAATGTTTCCAAAAATATCGTACCTCGTCATCAAGTGGCTCTGGTATATCGATATCCTCCTCCGCCTCGTTGGTCGTGATGAGTCCGCCGCTGTTGACATGATCGTCTGATAACGGACTGTCGCCATTCATGTTGATTTCAACACCGCTGTCGTTGTGGTGCATCTGCTGGGGCTGCGTCGAACGGACGGAACCGGAGTTATCCTGAAATGGCCACGAAGGTTTGCTCATTCAAACTCACAAGTGTGAAACTTTCACTTTGCCTGATTGAGGCCTGGATAAGCCTACTAACTTTAGACTTCACTACAATAGACAATTCTCAAATTGACGTTTAAACGACAAAGATCTGCGCACTTCCACCGAAATCTCAACCACAACCTCGGTCTGAAACTGAACGACGTGATGCAGACAACCCCACGACAGTGACTTTCAAGACATTGCAGCAGAGTCCACCATTGCTGAATCATGGATTGCGTCATGTCACCCGGTTTCAGATCGAGGTTCTGGTTGCGATTTCGGCAAAGTGCACAGAGAGACACTCTGTGTTCAAACATGGCACTGCTGGAAAGTACCCCAGACATCTTTCAAGTAAACTTACTTGTGAACTTCTGCGTTCATTAGCACCAATCTGCATCGCCGTGACAACCAGGCATTCCTCCATCTTTTTACTGTTTTCTTCTTTCACTTTCTTCTCATCCTGAAAAGGAAGAGAGGAATACACTGATGTTAGCAATGTACAGGAGAAAGCATGGGTGCCGGCCTCGCCAACACTGATGTGACGCTGCACCTTGACTGGGTTCGGCCTGACAACGTTATTCCCAATCAACTCCAACGATCTGAAGTCACAGGAAACTGCATGTAATTTTATATACACAAAATGAAACTTCATCAGTAGAATGTTTTCGCTTACCTGATCATTTGACGGGTCCTTACTATTATTATTATTATTGTTCGATGGCTCACCGCCCTTGTGTTTCTTATTAGCATAGAACTCAGGCCCGTGTACCGTCTTGACGTGCTTTCGTAACGAGCTTGGGTCAGTATAACGCTTGGTGCAACCAGGGGCCTTGCAAATATAGGGTTTCTGAAACAAATGTAATTCTTTCATGTAGAATGCACTGAGTTTGAATCAGAACTGTATTGGACTAGGATGGGTGTGAACTTGGGCAGTGGATCTGAGACACAATTCTCAAGTAGGCCTACAGTCTCATGAAAGAAGCTCAATAATGCCCCTCTGGACAAGATCGTATACTCACAGCATTTGAATGTGTTCGATTCTGATGCTTAGCTCGGTCCGACGCATTACTAAAGGCCTTGGTGCATCCTGGGAACTCGCACATATACGGTTTTTCTCCAGTATGTGATCGTAAATGCGTCTTCAGATTCTCAAGGCGGGAGTACGCCTTCGTGCATCCCTCAAACTGAAAGGAACGACATCATACAATCAGTCTGAGAATTGTGGCCAACGGGGGGGGGGGGGGGGGGGGTNATCTGCGCCTGTAGTAACTGACAGACTGATGTGAAACTTGCTAACCTCACCACCAGGTGGCACAAACTTACCGTACACTTATGAGGTTTCTCCCCCGTATGACGTCTCATGTGAACAACCAACATATACTGAGCTTTAAACGGCTTCTCCTCACGGTTACACAAATCCCAACGACAGACAAAACTTTTCTTATTCGCTGCGATGTGGTCGAGGTTGATATGCTGGAAGTATCGAAGGGAACACGATCAGTGAAATCTCGCAGGGGACTGTGAGACTTGAGTGAGATTTTTGTACCAGAACTGAGAGTCTGCAACATATCCTCGGACATAGTAGACAAATCAGATACGGTCTGCGACTTACCCTCACTAACTCATCCTGTGTTTCAAACTCCTTATTGCACTCTTTCCAGTGGCAGTTTGTCTCGATAAAGTCTGGTTCACCCTCCTGTGGGATGCGACCAAAATCGTACTTGGAATCTGGCGACGGTAGACTCGCTGTACCCGGCGAATCTAAAAATAGTTGCAGCAAAATACACAATTAAGAAAAGAGACTCAGATACACATTCAACTTTTGACAAATTTTGATTCTTTATGCGATATGATAATAGTTCTTTATGCGATATGATAATAGCTCACCTGTTTTAGACAGATGAGCCAAAAACAAAACCGGATACAGCCACAATAACAAAGAATAGAAAAGACCAAAGGACAACAACTTCATGTAACCATGGTAATAACACAGACTTACCTCTCTATCCAACAAACGCAAAGGAGGAAGAAAATTCAAACTGAGCATAACATTCGCATCAAAATGATAGTAAGGACAATAATTTGAGATGGAGTGATAGAGACTTGTACATTTCTATAAGGCCGGCGTCCATTGTACCAGTAGGCCCGGTCATTTCGCGATTACCTACGAGATTTTCATTGGAAACCCCAAAATAGATGCTCAAGCACGGATGTGCAGGACCGCGACGACTTCTCACTTCGTCACTTACCTTGAAACATATCCATGGTGGCGCCACCGTCTGATTCTTTCTTAATCTTCGTCCGTTTGGCGTCGATTGTCTGCTCAACGGTGCTGCTTACAACGCTACTACCAGCTTCTTTGATGGTTGTTGTCGGCACCTGAAATATTTGACAAGTACGTGAATTCATTCAGCAGTGACCGTAAACAGATGACATGTCATGAAGTTGGCGTAATCGCCTTTGTAATGTATTGTATTGTATTGTATTTTATCTTTCCGTCAGGGTGGAAGCCACAGCATTATTGGCCCTGGTAAGTATGGAAGAGGCCATCGCAAGCTACTCATGTTCCTCACTTGGATGGGGTCTTTTACTTGCCCTTGCAAAGGAATCAACTACAAGGTACGATGGCTTACTGTCCCATGTGAACAGCCGGGAATGAAATCCCATATGACCCGGGCTGGATTCGAGTCTGGGACCTGCCGCTTGCTGAGCGGACGTGATAAAAACCACTCAGTTATCAGGGCTTCTCCTTTGTAAAGTCAGAATATTAATACCCAGGTGACCATCTTCTTAGTCCCCTACAACTCCGGTTTCCTCCTAGTGAAACTTTACCAACCTGTAAATCCCCTTTTTCATATTTCACACTCGGTGTCTGTAGTAAAGTTTCCCTGGTGTGAGGCTGACATGGACCGGGCTGTTGCCGTGGTAACATAGCAGGGTGCATCATGGGATGAAACCATGGCGACCCCGGGATGCTGCCATGACGGAGAAGAGGATTCGCTGGAAGTTGTTGATGCGCCGGGCTGACGGTACCTAGGGAGGCTGGAAACAGAGGAAATTGGTGATTAACCCTTTCGCCGAGAACGCAAATCCTGCCGGATGAATCCCATTCGTTCCCGTAACTACTGTCCCCGACTGCAATGCCATTTCCTCACTGGCATGCGGGAAACCGAACTAAGAGGTCACTCGTTATGAGAACTGTCTCTTGGGTGTGTCGCCCTCGTACCTACCGGCAGATAAATGGCCGTACGAGCCGCTAGCAGCACTTGAGCTTCTCGACTGAACGAAAGGGGTGAGCTGCAGCGACCCCTCAGAGCTCCGCGTCAGGCTCTGAATATCCAGGTAATCAGATATCGGTGAATGAGACAGCGCCCTCTTTCTGCTGCGACCGAAAAGTGATGGATGGGGGCTGGTTAGGCGTGAACCTGAAATAAACAAGTTTAAAGTTAAAATTTAGGGTTTAGTCTGATATCAACAATGGCAGAGGTGTCATTTGACTTTACACTTTAACTCCAGTCTATCCCGAAACCTTTCAGTAGAACTCCCCCAAGAATGCCACTGATGAATTTTCACTTACTTTCAACAGAACCAGGCAAAGTAATGCTACCACTTCCAGGCGTCGGTGGCACGTCATACATGCTCCGCTGACTCAGACTCTGCGTCGACGCGAATTCCCCAGCAGCCGCCAAGTTACCAGGGATGAGGTGGGAAGGAAGTCCGGCAAGACTGGCAGGGCTGTACCCCCGGGTTGCTAATGGCGACTGGAAGACCGTGCGTCGGTACTGCTCCCAGTGGAGACGGGAAGAGATGGACTCGCTCGCCCCACGGCTCTGTAGGCCGAGCACAGATACATCAGAATGGGCAGGACTTAAGGGGAGCCTGGAATAGACGAAATATCGATGAAAATTTTTAATGAGGAGCAGTTGGTGCACAACCCTCAAAAAATGCCCAAAAGGGTAGAGTTTATGAGTATTGGATTATACACTCAAACTCCCTTGTTTCTGATACAGTGAAGAACATTATTGCCAATAGATGGCAGCACTGCATTATCAGTCCTGGACAATACTGTCAGTAATACCGTGAGGGGTTAACTGCGGCAGACATCTCCATACCTCCGGCAAAAACCCAACAGGGTTACGACGCCAGTTATGATATGATGATGATGATGATTAAAAACACCCTCAATATAATTCTGATCAAATCAGCATATGACCACATGGTAATCCTAGCAAGAGACATAAATGACGTTACTAAAGTTTTTTCGGGATGAATTTGGCAAACCAAGAATTTCATAAAATAACTGAAACTCAATGCGCCATCAGTATCAAGAAAGGACATCGATTCCAGCAATCTGGGGTGCAACTCAGTAACTGCTTATAAACAGGCAAATCAATTTCACAGGAACTTGAAATATGCATTGCAGGGGGCAGTGTCTACAATACTGTAAACCGTGATATTTTCGCGACGCTAAATGTTCGCGATTTTGGTGGTCTACGAATTCGCGCCGAATAAATATTCGCGATTGGAACCCTTCAGCTTCAGAAGAATAATAAGAATAATAATTTTCACGCGCTTTATGTTCGCATTTTGATCCTCGAGCGCAAAAATCGCGAAAATAAAACACACGCAAAAATTTCACGGTTTACAGTAACTAGATGACACCAGAAGGTCCTATCCTTTTGTCAATTTCAGTAACCAAGGCCGAAACCTAGTTACTCTTCAAAAAGTTGTTTATCTCTTTAAAGGATTACTGCTCTACATGTTGGCACAGTGAAGCTTATGTATGAATTCAAATGTAAGATACTCATGGTGTGGAAAGTGCACAGGGGTATAAAAATTAGTACAAATAACTCAAAGTTTGTACATTGAATAGGTTATGTATTTGTTTTATCTGAAAAAGACTGCATTGAGCAAGATATTTATGTCCTTTGATAATATTTGATATTTCGTGATGAGTTTATAAACTGGTCCCTGTTGGAGTTCAAGGCCCGTGAGGCCTCTGCAGGTTGACAACAGTAGTGGGCAGCAGTGATAGTTGTTGAGTAAACTGATGACCATTGATGATCACCTGCAACATGTGCGTTGCGGTACTTTTGCTATATCGGGTCACATATTGTCAACGGACTTGCTTGATGCATAAGCCTATTTATTTATATTCAAATGCCATTTAATGCAATGAGGGTCACACTGCACTGACCCTATTGGCAAACTTTTGTTGTACCAGTTTCTGTGGCACCCTGTACACAAATTCACGTACCCAATGAAGTTGACCTATAAACTGTACAACTGGCTCTGAAAATATTATCATCATAAAATCGTCTTATCAAATCACATAAAAATGTTGTTCAATGCAGTATATTTCAGATAAAACAAATAAATATCTTATTGAATGTACAAATTTTGAGTTACTGGTACTAAAGTTTTTACCTCCATGCATTTTTCACACCATGCACATGTTAGATTTATGTTCATACACAAACATCAGTGTGCTGATAGTCACTACATGTCATGATGATGATCATGACACTTAGGTTGAATTCCTGAGTGTCATTTTAGTAACTTTCTGTGGAGTAATCAAGTTATGGCTTGGTTACTTAAATTTCAACAAAGGATAGAACCTGTTGCCATCAAATTTGCTTCTGCAGAGGTAGGCCTACATTGGTTGCGTGAAAATTGTCCCCCTCTTTCTGGGGACAGGGTTATGTGATGTTCAACTGTGTTTATAACCTGATCCCTATTGGACTTCAAGGCCCTTCTGCATTTTAAATGGCATTTGAACAGGAAAAACAGGCTTATACAACACTGCAAGCCAGTTCACACAGTGTCTCGATTGACCCATTATTGGCAAACTTCTGTCATACCAGTTTCTGTGACACCCTGAACACAAATTAATCTACTGAATGAAGTTGACCTAAAAAGTGTAAAATTGGCTCTAAAAATGTTATCATCAAGAAAATGCATTATCGAAAGACATACAAATGTTGTTCAAAGCAGTCTCTTTCAGATAAAACAAATAAATAACTTATTCAATGAACAAATTCTGAGTTATTTATACTAATTGTTTTACCTCCATGCATTTTCCACACCATGCATATCATACATTTGAGTTCCTACAGAAACTGCAGAGTGCCAGCAACATTGAATTCAAATTCAAATTCAAATTCAGGTACCTGGGTAAATTCCTGGGTGCCTATTTTTTATCAGTAACCAGGTGCTCGCCTTGGTTACTGAAATATGAACAAAGGACAGAACTTGTAATTGTCGTAAAGTTTAAGGTTACTGTTAGTGCCATGAAAATTGTCCCTCTGTATTTTCTGGGGACATGGTTTTGGCTTGGAGGAATAATATTGCTGGTTATGGGATGTTCAGTTGGGTTTATAACGAGGTCCCTGTTGGATTTCAAGCACCCTCAGTGCATCGAATGGCATTTGAATAGGAATAGACAGGCTTATGCAACACAGCAAGTCAGTTCACAATACGTCTTGATTGACCCTTTGTTGTCGAACTTGTGTCATATCAGTTTCCGTGACACCCTGTACACAAATTCATGTACTCAATGAAGTTGACCTAAAAAGTGTAAAATTGGCTCTAAAAATGTTAGGATCACAAAATAGCCTTATCAAGGAACATACAAATGTTGTTCAAAGCAATCTTTCTCAAATAAAATAAATAAATGACTGATGCAATGTATAAACTTTGAGTTATTGGAACTAATTTTTTACCTCTGTGCATTTTCCACACCATGCGAATCTTACATTTGTGTTCATACACAAACATCTGTGTGCTAATGTTCTGTGCATGATCATGATTGATGATGAAGGTACTTAGGTTTCATTCCTAGGTGCCTTTGACAAAATTTCTGTGGAGTAACCAGGTTACGGTCTGGTTACTGAAATTTAAACGAAGGACAGAAACTCTTTGGGGGGGGGGGTGTACATTGGTGCCATGAATATTATCTCCATATTTTCAGTGGGACAGGGGTGTGTGACGTTCAATGGTGATCCTAGCTACGATAGAGGGCAGCACACCGAAACCAGGTCCTATATACAATGGACACCTTTTGCGGGGAAATTGATCAGGACCGGGATGTCAGTTTCATTTCAATAATTTTAACCACTAGTGACACCTATTGAGGCAGTGGGCTAGGGTCCCCATTGAGTCTTATAACCTGGTCCCTGTTGTATTTCAAGGCCGTCAGGGACACAATGTAGGATTCCCTTTAAAATGTAGGAGGAGAATAACTTACCCAGGGTAAGGCTGATGAAGCGACATGTGTGGCGGTGGCCAGTGGTACCGGCCCTCATGAGTGTGAGCATTGATGGGCAGTGGTGTGTTGATAGAATATGGCAGAGGGAATGGCAACGGTAATCCTGAAAAACAAAAAATGCGGATTTAAAAAAATTAAGCCTTATTTCACACCCTGCGACGGCTGTGTTTCATCTCCCTACAGAGTGGTCCAGAAAAACTGCCCTCCAACAGCTATCGTTTATCTGTTGTTCCAGGGACTCTTTTTTTCTGGGCCAACCTGTGGTCACATTGCCATGAATTCCCCGAGCTGTAGTTTTATTATGGTTTCCAGACTCACCAAAATGTGGCTCCACTAGTCCGTTTCTTGGGTCATAGTATGGTGATAGGTTTGGGTAGTGGAGAGAATGCCTGGAGCTGTCAATAGATGGCGGTAGTGGCGTCGGCCCGACGCCCCGATCAACAGTCTCAGGTCGATCTGCCTGGGTTGTGCTCGGTTCCTCAGACCCCGGGCTACGGGCAGGATCCGTGGATCTTGTTTTAGATGGCCCCTCTGAAACGATACAAGACGACCAATCATGAATGTGGCTGCAGTGAATCGACCAATCAAATTCTTCCATGCATTATGTTACGGCATGACAAGAAAGATGGCTGTGTTGTCCACAACGGTGACCATCACCAACAGGAGAAGCTGGACCCCGGCAACACCAGACCTCTGTGACCTTACAGGTGTTATTTTGGTGGATAAGTTCAACATGAATGGGTTAACACCAAAAAAACCATCCCATTTTGTTGAGTATTTTAGGTCACATTCTATAGCACCTTCCGCTTTTACTCCGGTTTCCCTTCTCTCATCAGACGGGAATACCCTCCAACCCAGAAAGATAACCTCTAACCTCATTCAATGAACATTATGATGATAACACGCTGTATGGATGGGAAAATTTCATTTTGGAGAGTTGTTGCCGACTTTCTCCATCCAATCCTCATAGTCCTAGACAAATTCTGAATTAGGGAAAGTGAAAGCAGGGGCGGATCCAAGATTTTGGAAAAGAGGGGGCGCCCTGTGCTAGAAACATTGAAATCTGTGGTGAATTTCAATGATTTGCTCCAAATTTCAGAATTTCACGGTCAATTTTACAGATTTACAAATCACGTGACATATATCGAAGAAAGAAAATGGCGGCAGTGGAATGGACCGAGGGCATGGAAGACGCGCTGTCGACATGAGCGTGCTGTTCGAGGTAACTGCCAGTTGCTCTGAGTTCCTCTCAATCGCTGAAATGTTGACCTGCGCGTGGTTGCTTTTTTATTGGCGACGGATCCGTCAAGTTGCTTCAAAATGCAATGTTGACCTGTAAGCCCCTTGAGACAGCCCCCAAGCAGCAACAG